>VMDO01001575.1:0-191409 GCA_007922755.1 Pedetes capensis
AATGGGAATACCAGAACACCTAATTGTGCTCATGAGAAATCTGTACATGAACCAGGAGGCAGTTGTTCGAATAGAACAAGGAAACACTGAGTGGTTTAAAGTTGAGAAAGGTGTGCGTCAGGGCTGTATACTTTCACCCTATCTCTTCAATTTATACGCTGAGCAAATAATCCGAGATGCTGGACTTTATGAGGAAGAATGTGGCATCAAGATTGGAGGAAGACTCATTAACAACCTGCGTTATGCAGATGACACCACTTTGCTTGCTGAAAATGAAGAGGATTTAAAACATTTACTGATGAAGATCAAAGATCATAGCCTTCAACATGGGTTACGACTAAACATCAACAAAACAAAAATCCTTACCACTGGGTCAGCACGCAACTTCACATTAAATGGAGAAAAGATTGAGGTTGTCCAAGATTTTACTTTGCTTGGCTCTATAATCAACACCCATGGAAGCAGCAGTCAAGAAATCCAAAGACGCATTGCTCTAGGAAAAGCTGTGGTAAAAGATCTCTTTAGAGTATTGAAAAGCAAAGATGTCACATTGAAGACGAAGGTGCATCTGACTCATGCCATGGTATTTTCAGTGGCATCATATGGAAAGCTGGACATTGAACAAGAGAGACAGAAAAAGAATTGATGCTTTTGAATTGTGGTGCTGGAGACGTCTATTGAATATACCATGGACTGCCAAAAGAACCAACAAATCTGTCCTAGAAGAGGTACAACCAGAGTGCTCCTTGGAAGCAAAAATGGCCAAACTGCGTCTTACATATTTCGGACGATATTCAGGAGAGAACAATCCCTGGAGAAGGACATCATGTTTGGAAGAGTGGCAGGTCAACACAAAAGAGGAAAACCCTCCACCAGATGGATTAACACAGTGTCTGCAACAATGGGCTTAAACATAAATAAGATGGTTTGCCTGGCACAGAATCGGCAAGTGTTTCGATCTGCTATACATAGGGTCGCTATGAGTCAGACTCGACTCAATGGCACCTAACAACAACAACAACAATGGTTTACTATGCTGGGAATGACAAACTAAAGAGAAATGGGGTTGCATTTACCATCGAAAAAGACATCTCAAGATCTGTCCTGAAGTACAATGCTGTTAGTGATGGAATAATATCCATACACCTAAAAGGAAGGCCAGTTAATATGACTATTATTTAAATTTATGCACCTACCCTGAAGGCTGTCTGCAGCCATAGCACTGTGGCATCCGATCCCCTCAGAAGCTAAGCAGGATTCGCCTAGTTAGTACTTGGATGTGAGACAGCCTGGGAACACCATATACATAGGCTTGGGAGAAGGACCCAGGAACCAACTCCCCAAAATCAATCCACCACTGAAAACCCTATGAATAGCAAAGAAGCACTCACAATAGTGTTTTGTCTGTTGTATGTAGATTCACTATGAGTTGGACATCAACTCAACAGCACCTAACAACAACCACCCTTAAGGCTACAAATGAAGATAGGAAAGATTTTTACCACCTTCTGCAGACTGAAATAGATGGAATATGCAATCAAGTTATACTGATAGTTACTGGCAACTACAATGCAAAGGATCAACACAAAGAAGAAGGCCCAGTAGTTGTAAAATATGGCCATGATGATAGAAATGATGCTGTAGATCACATGATAGAATTTTGTAAGACCAATGACCTTTCCATTGAAAATACATTTTTCACCAACATAAATTGTTGACTATACAAATGGAATTCACCAGATGAAATATATATGAACCAAATTGACTACATTTGTGGAAAGAGACAATGGAAAAGCTCAATATCAAATGTCAGAACAAGACCAGGTGCTGATTGTGGATCAGACCATCAATTACCCATAGCAAGTTCAAACTGAAACCAAAGAAAATTAGAACAAGAGCACAAGAGTCAAGGTATGACCTTGAGTATATCCCACCTGAGTTCAGAGATCATCTCAAGAATAGATAATGGGAGATGAATAACCCATATGGGAGACCCTCCCATAAAACCCTAATAAAAAAGGCAGAAGAGTTGTCGCATGACATCAAAGACAACATTCATAAGAAAAGTAAAAGGTTACTAAAAAAAAAAAACAGGAAAAAAGAAAAGACTAAATTATATATCAAAAGAGACTCTGAAACTTGCCATTGAATGTTGAGCAACTAATGTAAAAGGAAGACATGATGAAGTTAAAGGACTAATAGGAGATCTCAAAGAGGAGCTCAAGAAAACAAAATCAAATATTATAGTGACATGTTCAGAGATCTGGAGATAAAAAACTGAAAGGGAAGAATACACTCTGTTTTTTTTTCTCAAGCTTAAGTAACTGAAGGAAATTTCAAGCCTCAAGTGGCAATACTAAAGGATTCTACAGAGAAAATACTAAATGATGCAGGAAACATCAAAAAAGATGGAAGAAATACACAGAATCATTATACCAAAAAGAATTGGTGGATGATCAACCATTTCAAGAGGTTGCATCTGATCAGGAACCAATGGTACTAAAGGACAAAGTGATAGCTGGCTTGAAGGAACTGGTGAAACACAGAATACAAATAGAGATGTTTCAATAGATGCAGCACTGGAGGTGCTTACTGATTTATGCCAAGAGATTTGGAAAACAGCTACCTGGATAAGTGACTGAAAGACATCCATACTTGTGCCTATTCCCACAATAGGGGATCCAACCAAATGTGGAAATTTTCTAATGATATCATTAATATTACATGCAAGTAAAATTTTGCTACAGATCATTTGAAAGTGGCTATAGCAGTATATAGATGGTGAACTGCTAAAACATCAAGCAGGATTCAAAAGAGGGCTTGAAGCCAAGGACATCATTGCTGAAGTCAGATGGGTATTAGCCAGAGGGAGAGAATACCAGCAAGATGTCTGTCTATGTTTTATTGGCTATGCAAAGGCATATGACTATGTGAATCATAAGTTATAGATAACATTGCAAAGAATGGAAATACCAGAACACTTAATTGTGCTCATGAAGATCACTACATGGAGGAGGAGACAGCCATTCACACAGGACAAAAAAACACTGCCTGGTTTAAAGTCAAGAAAAGTGTGTGTCAGGGCTGGATCCTTTTATCATACCTCTTCAGTCTCTATGCTGAGTGAAGAATGTGAGAAGCTGGACTTTATGAAGAAGAATGTGGCATCAAGATTGGAAGAAGATTCATTAACAAACTACATTAGGCAGATGACACAATTCTGCTTGCTGCAAGTGAAGAGGATTTGAAACATTTACCATTGAAGATCAACGAACACAGCCTTCAACATGGACTGAGCCTCAATATCAACAAAACAAAAATCCTTACAACTGAGTATCAGTAGGCAACTTCATGAGAAATGGAGAAAAGATTGAGATTCTCCAAGATTTTACTTTACTTGGTTCTACAATTAACATCCACGGAAGCAGCAGTCAAGAAATCAAAAGACACATTGCATTAGGAAAAGTTGTTGCAAAAGATCTCTTGAAAGTATTGAAAAGTAAAGATGTCACATTGTAGATGAAGATGCTCCTGACTCATGCCATGGCATTTTCAGTCACATGATATGCTTATGAAAGCTGGACATTGGACAGGGGAGGCAAGAGAAGAATTGATGCTTTTGAATGATGGTGCTGGAGATGGAATATTGAATATACCTTGGACTGTCAAATGAACCAACAAATCTGTACTATAAGAAGTACAACCAGAGTACTCCTCGGAAGCAAGGATGGCTAGAATGATGTGTCTTATGTATTTTGAACATATAGTCAGGAGGAACCATTCCCTAGACAAGGACATGATGTTTGGGAGAGTGGTAGGTCACCAAAAAAAAAAAAAAAAAAGAGGAAGATCCTCAACTAGATCTATTGACACAATGCCTGTAACAATGGCCTGAAACATAAAAATGGCTGTGTGCATGGCACAGTGTTGGGGAGTATTTTGTTCTGTTGTACATGGGGTCACAAACTAGGTAAGAGTTTCAGAAATTTGATTGAATGGTAGAAGTGGTAATTAGTTATGACCAATAAATATTTAGAAAAATTTTAAATGGTAAAATGCTATAGATGTAACATTTTAAAGAAACAGGATATCAAGTCATACATGCAGTGTAAGATATGCAAATATATATGCAGATAAATGCAAGCAGAGCATAAAATACCAAATGGAAATGTGATAAAACGTAACAGCAATTATTTCTTGGGGTTGGAATTACAGAAAATTGGAACTGTCTTAATAGTAGTGTTCTGTATTTTCCACCTTTCACAGAAAGCACATACTACATTTAGTAAAAAAGCACACAGAACAGTCTGAAAAGGTTCATGTTCAAAAGTTAAAAGTGATTATCCCTAGGTGAGGAATTATTTTTAATTATTGTGAATTTCTACAATAAGCCTGTATAACTGCAATAAAAAAATTTTTTCTAAAATGAAACTGAGATCATCAGTCAATAGCATGGAAAAGTCAACAGTGAATCTTAAAAAGATTGGACACTGCAGGGTCAAGTGAGGGATGGTAGTGCAGCAAACTGTTGTTGTTAGGTGCTGTCAAGTTGTGTTTGACTCATAGTGACCATATGTACAAAAGATGAAACACTTCCCGATTCTGTGCCAGGCACACAATCTTTTTTTTGCTTAAGCCCATAGTTGCAGTCACTGTGTCAATCCATCTAATTGAGGGTCTTCCTTTTGTCAAACCACCACTGTCCCAAACATTTATATTTTTCTTTCCTTTCCTTCCCTCCCTTCCTTCTTTCCTCCCTTCCTTCCATCCTTCTTTCATTTTCTTTTTCTTGACGAGTGAGGTACTGGGGATTGAACCAATGGCCTTGTGCTCTAGCACTCTACCACTGAGATATATCCCCATTCCCTTTTATTTTTTAATTTTATTTCGAGACAGGGTCTTGCTAAGTTTCCTAGTCTGGCATTGAATTTGTGATCTTCCTGCCTCAGCTTCCTCAGTAGTTGGGATTATAGCTATGTGCCACCATGCCCAACTTTCATCAACTTTCAATTGATAGTTGAACACATTTTCACTTATAATTCCTCCTTTATTTTCTCATATTAAATGTTTTAATGATTTTCTCTTTGATTGACATGAGCTTTTTATGTATCAAGCCATTGCTGCCACACGTTACAAGTGTTTTCTCCATTTATTATTTGTTTATAGTATTGATGAGAGATTTAAAATTGTATCTAGACAAGTATATCGACTGCTTCCTTGGAGATGTCTCCCATTAGGTTTAAGCATGGACAATTTGCCTTATCAAGGATTGGGCAATCATTCATTTGTATTTTCTTCTAATTTATTTGTTCTTTACTTCTTCTAGATTTTATTTTGATGTTTGGTTTTACATGAGGTTCTATATTGATCTGCTTTTCCTCATAAACTTAGTCTATTTTCCCAGCACCACTTATTGAATAACTGAACCCTTCACCATTGATTTGTGAAGATTCCTCTGTCACAAACTAACCTTGAACACACTATATTAACCAGGGACTGCTTAGGGGTTTCATTTATTGGTGGGTTTTAGTAGTTTTATATTCAGTACCAACACAGACTTGCTACACAGTCTTTATGTGTACAATAAGAATGCAGAGCCTGCGAGGCATGGTGGCTCATGCCTGTAATCCCAATGACTCAGGAGGCAGAGCCAGGAGGATTGGAAGTTGGAGGACAGAGGCAGCCTGTATAACTTAGTAACAAAATAAGAAGTAAAAAAGGGGTTAAGGGTGTAGCTCAGTGGAAAAGCACTTGCAAAGCATGTGTGAGGCCCTGGGTATAACTCCCCAGTAGAGAAAAGAAAAATAAAATCATGACTTTTGAGATCATAAAGATCTGGGCTCAAATGCTGGTCCTATAGCCTAGCGCCTATAGGAGCCCCAGCAGGCCAGTTAATGTTTCTGAACCTCAGTTTCCTCCTCTGCAGTATAAGAGAAATAATACCCTCTTGATATGCTGTTGCATGAAGTAGGTGAGATAATACAGAATACAAGAATATCATAAAGTGTAAAATGCTGTACTAATGTTCATTTTTACAGTTAGAATAGATTAGACTTGAGCTCTGACCTCATTATGAAGCCCTATCAGACACCGCAGGTTATGAGTTTGTATAAACTCAGTAAAGAAAGTGAAGGAAGACAGGAAAAGCTTGGCCACACTTCTGCACTATTAGGCTTTAGAGAGGCATCTTGAGTCATCTTTGAGAGTGTTTTCCATTTTTGTTCTGTGTAACTGGAAATCGATGTGGTAAGCACCAGGCAGGATGAGGATTAATTAATGAGGTGGTGTGCAAATGCTATTAGATGTGGGAGAGAGAAAGGAAAGCAATTAGTGGAAACTCTATAGAAAGTGGCTTAAATAGTAGCTTGGAAAGAATGTAAACACAAGAACCTATCCTTGAGAAAGTATTTCATGGTAGAGGAAGAGGTTGGCAAAGTAACTTTCCCTTCAAACCTGTGAACTAAGCATTAGTCAGATACAAAATGATCCACAACAAAATACTAACTCTCAACCAAAACAATAACTAAAAATATTTAAATGATTTAATGAATTTGAAGGTCAAGAAGAAATGAGGCCTACTTACATTTGCCTGCGTATCTAGCTTTAGAAAGGAAGAACAAAGTTCATCCAGTTTTAAGAATGCTCTCTGAGGTCCAACCTGAAGAAAGCCCTCAGTGAGATGCATGGTGGAGGCAGCACTGCTTCCGTAAGGACTGAGAATTCTTTGATGACTTAGCTCATGGATAGAGCAAACCAGAACAATCACATCCTCATGGTCAAGGTTCAGTCAGTTTAATGAGCAACAAAAATTCATATTCTCTGACAATAGCAGGCTTATAGTCAATGTTCACTCCATGAGTGTTGAATGGAATTAAATAAATTGTGCCATCTCTGTTGTTGTTGTTAGGTGCTGTCAAGTTGAGTCCAACTCATAGCCATCCTATGTACAGCAGATCTAAACACTTCCCAATTCTGTGCCAGGCACACGATCTTATTTATGTTTAAGCCCATTGTTGCAGACACTGTGTCAATCCATCTGGTGGAGGGTTTTCGTTTTTTTCTGTTGACCTGCCACTATCCCAAACATGAGGTCTTTCTCCATGGACTGATCTCTCCTGACTACATGTCCAAAATATGTAAGATGCAGTCTGGATTCTTGCTTCAAGGAGCACTCTGGTTGCACTTCTAGGACAGATCTGTCGGTTCTTTTGGCAGTCCATGGTATTTTCAATATTCATCTCCAGCACCATAATTCAAAAGCATCTATTCTTTTCCTGTCTTAAATATATATATACATATATGTATATATGTATATAAATATATATGCATATGTCTATATGTATATAAATATATATACATATAAATATGGCCTGTAGCCATAACCCTGTGGAATCCGATCCCGGCAGATCTCGGAAGCTAAGCAGGGCCGGGCCTGGTTAGTACCTGGATGGGAGACCGCCTGGGAACACCAGGTGCTGCAGGCTTGGGAGAAGGACCTGGCAACCCCTTCCCAAAAATCAATCTGCCATTGAAAACCCTATGCACAGCAGAGAAGCACTGACAATAGTGTTTCCCCTGTTGTACAGAGGGTCGCTATGAGTCAGATACCGACTCGACGGCACCTAACAACAACAACAACAACAACATATAAATATATATATGCCATCTCTAGATTCATTTAAATGTCTAGTTATTCAGATTTCATCTCTATGGATGACTCTTCTAGGCATGATAAGGATATACAGATAAATCTAACTTACATTTTTGTTCAAGTATTTATAAAGTTTATTAAAGGGATGATGCTTGCAGTGATAGCCCTGTGGCATCCAATCCCATCAGATCTTGGAAGCTAAGCAGGGTCGGGCCTGGTTAGTACTTGGATGAGAGACCACCTGGGAACACCAGGTGTTGTAGGCTTGGGAGAAGGACCTGGCAACCCACACCCAAAAGACAATCAGCCACTGAAAACCCTATGAATAGCAGAGAAGCACTGAGAGTAGTGTTTCATCTGTTGTGTGTAGTGTTGCTATGAATCAGATACCAACTTGACAGCACCTAGCAACAACAACAAGGGGATGATACATATATCCATAAGTAGATACAAGATAAGAAGCTACAGATGGCATAATTATCATGTAGTAGTATATCCCACGAATTCAGTGAAAAAAAAAGCATATAGGCATGGGGGAGAGCATGGAAGGGGAAGGGAAGGGAGAATCATTGTTAGGTGCCATCGAGTCAGTATCCGACTCATAGTGACCCTCATAGGGTTTTCAATGGCTGACTATTTCAGGATTGCCTTGGGAGTGGATTGCCAGGCCCTTCTCCCATTTTTGCAGTGCCGGGAATTGAACTAGGGACCTCAGAGACTGCAGTGCAGTGCTCTACCAACTGAGCTAAATCCCTGGGAGAATCATTAGTGATAGAAAATTCAGCATAAGCAATATTCCAGTGGTGCCAAAGTAAACAGGATTTAAAAAGGAAACTGAAAACATAAAATGCAATACTAGCTGTTGAGAGACAACATCATGACTATCAAGTAATGAAGTACAGCTGGGAAAGCAAGCCACTGTAGAGGAAATTCCAACAGCTTCAAAACAGGAGGCATGCGTAGATTCTAAACCATCTCCCCTTCACATCGTATACTCTGAGTGTAGATACTATATTGCATTTTTCTTTGTGTGTAGCACACTGATTGGTTCAATGTGGAGACTATAATTGAGTGTGGTGCTGCCTATCCAGTGCCTACCTCTCACACCAAGGGAATTGTTGTTAGGTGTCATCAAGTTAGGTCTGACTCATAACGAACCTATGTACAACGGAATGAAACATTTCCTTACTCTGTGCCAGGCACTTAACCTTTGTATATTTAAGCCCATTGTTGTAGACACTGTGTCAATCCATCTAGTTGAGGATCTTTCCTTTTTTCATTGACTCACAACTCTCCCAAATATCGAGTCCTTTTCTAGGGATTGGTCCCTACTGACTACCTGGCCAAAATATGTAAGGTGCAGTCTAGCCATCCTTGCTTCCAAGAAGCACTCTGGTTGCCCTACTTCTAGGAAAGATCTGTTGGCTCTTTTGACATTCCATGGTATATTCAATATTCATCTCCAGCACAATTCAAAAACATCAATTCTTCTCTTATCTCACTTACTTTGTGGCAAGATTTCATAGCATATGATGTGACTAAAAATACCATGGCATGAGTCAGGCACACCTTTGCCTTCAATGTGACATCTTTACTATTGAAAAGTTTACTTTTCAATAGTTTAAAGAAGTCTTTTGCAACAGCTTTCCCAATGCAATGTGTCTTTTGATTTCTTGACTGCTGCTTCTGTGGGTATTGATTGTATGACCAAGGCTTTTAACTCACTCCGCAAACAAGTAGCTATTGTAAACCCTATGAATAACAGAGAAAAGCTGTCTCACCAAGAAGGATATCATAAGAGAGTAGATGAGTAGTAGCCTGGAATTCCCGTTCTGCCACTCACTACATGAGAGATCTTTAACCTTCATTAGTCACTAGTCTGCTCTGTTGGATCTAATTAGTAGTGACCCCATGTACAACAGAATGAAATATTACCCAACTCTGTGTTCTGCACATGGTATTTTTATATTTGAGCCCATTGTTACAGTCACTATGTTTCTTCTCATTTTGAGTCATGACACATCAGTCAAAGGAGGTCCCAGGGACTTTATTCCTGTCATTAGGTCAACTCTACTTTGAGGAGGCAACTCTTCCTGTCATCTTTTGAATGCTCCCATCCTAGGGGCTCATTTCCAGCACTATATTTAACAGTGTTTCTCTGCTATTCATAGAGTTTTCAATGGCTAATTGTTTTGGGAGTGGGCTGCTAGGTCCTTCTCCCTAGTCTGTCTTAGTGTGGAAGCTCAACTGAAACTTGTCCATCGTGGGTGGCCCTGCTGGTATCTCAAGTACCAAGGGCATAGCTTTCAGCAACACAGCAACACCCAAGCACTCATAGCATGACAAGCTGACAGACATGTGAGGGACTATTTTGGAAGGTGCTAGAAGCTATAGGAGGTGAGGCTTAGCTGGAGGAAGCAGGTCACTGGAGGCATGTATCTGAAGGTTATAGTCCTCAGCAACCTCTTCTCTCTCTACTTCCCATCCACTATGAAGTGTGTAGCGCTTGCCACATACTTCCACTACCATGATACTTTGCTTTAAGAGAACATCAATGGACCCAGAATCAATGGAGCCAAGGACTACAGACTGAATCTTCTGAAACTATGAGCCAAAATAAATAATTCTTCCTTTACATTGTTCTCCTAGGTATTTTGGTTACAGCTATAGAAAGCTATCTGCAGTCATAGCACCCTGGCATCTGATCCCCTCTAATCTAAGAAGCTAAGCAGAGTCAGCCTGGTTAGTCCTTGGATGGGAGACCACCTGGGGATAACAAGTGCTGCAGGGCAGGCAGAAGGATCTAGCAATCCACTCTAGAAATAGTCCACCATTGAAAACCCTATGAATAGCAGAGAAGCACAGCCAGTGTTGCTGGGCATGGCACAGTGTTGGAGAGTGTTTCATTCTGTTGTACATATTATTGCTATGAGTTAGACCTTACTTGATCGCACCTAACAACAACAACAATAGAAAACTAGTGTGCATTCATTCACCCCAGCACCCGATCTTGCCTGATCTTGGTAGCTAAGCAGGGTTGGCTTGGTAAGTACTTGGATGGGAGACCACCTGGGAATACCAGCTGCTGTAGGGTAGGGAGAAGGACCTGGCAATCTACTCCCAAAACAATCAGCCATTGAAACCCCTATGAATAGCAGAGAGGCACTGACATAGTGCCGAGCACAGCATAGCATTGGGGAGAGTTTTGTTCTGTTGTACACCTAACAACAACATGGAAAGTTAAGTAGCACACCATCCATATATCATGTTATTGTTGTTGTTAGGTGCCGTCGAGTCAGTATCCGACTCATAGAGACCCTCTGTACAACAGGGGAAACACTATTGTCAGTGCTTCTCTGCTATTCATAGGGTTTTCAATGGCAGATTGATTTTTGGGAGGGGGCTGCCAGGTCCTTCTCCCAAGCCTACAGCTTCTGGTGTTCCCTGGCGGTCTCCATCCAGGTACTAACCAGGCCTGACCCTGCTTAGCTTCCAAGATCTGATGGGATCGGTTGCCACAGGGCTACAGCTGCAGGCATATAATGTTACTAATTGGATTAAATAAATGTATAGGTAAAAGACTTTCACAATCAATGAAGCACCAGACACATAGAAAAGGTCATGAGTAACAGTAATGTCAAATCTCCTCAAACTCTTTGTTTATACTTTCCTTCCATTATATTTGCTACTGATGGTTGGATATTTTCCATCAAGTCTAACTAGGATCCATTCTTCTGCCCTGCAGACAGGGCATTATTTAGACATTATTGTAGACATTATTGACATTATTGTAGCATCTGAAAACTCATATTTGGAAATCAAATAACACCTCTTCTGGCTATTGACTGAGTCCACTCTAACACTAGGCAGCTTTATGTTTATTTGTTTGTTTATTGTTTTTGCAGTGCTGGGGATTGAGTCCCGGCTCATGCCCTTCCTGATCAGTGGACAATGGTATTTCTGCCCAACTCAGGCCTCACTTATGTATAGTCCCTCTCCATTTTCTACAAGAACTTGTAATTCTCTCTCAGCTGATCACCTGGTTAACTGCTCCCTGAGGACTAATCATGATCTCCCCATAAGAATATCCTCACAGAGGGTGTATAATATTATTAATATCAGTAAATATAATTAACATGGATTAAGCAGGCTCTATAAGGCTAGGGTTTATAAATTATTACATTAGCTAATAATTTTAAAGCTAATATTCATTGGGAGCCTATTATGCACCAGGCACTGTAATCAATCTTGTTTCATTTATTATTAACAACAATTCTGAAAATTAGGTATTATTAGCCCCATTTGATAGATGAGGAATTTGAAACAAAGTGAAGTGATATGACTTGTTTCATATCACAAAGACTTCATGAAAGGCCTGGACTTTGGATTCTCATTTGAATCTAAAGCTTGAGCCTTTTCATTCCCCCATGGCACAGTGCGTTAGGCAACTGCTATGTGGGCGGAGACATTCCGGTTCTCAGGCATGATATACTGCCTAAGCCAGTCATCCTTCCATTTATAATGACTTTCAAGAGGCAGCTAATGAGCCATTTGGGACCACAAGGGATGGAAATGGAAATGGACTGAACTCAAATCATCTATTGCTAAAGCCTAAGACACATAGTTAGAACCCGGTACAAAGCAAGCTTGAACAGGAAATGGAGTAGAGACCCATCGGGCTGACCCATAGGCATATCACCAATCCAGCAATAGCTTACCAGGGTGGTGGCTGCTGGAAGGAGGGGCTTGTTACACAGCTCAGCACCTCAGAGGCAAGTCCTGGGTGGTGCTTAAGAAGTAACCAGCTGTGGCATCAAGGGTTCACCTTAATCAGGGCCTGTTTAGGTTGATTGGTGCCCAAATCAGGGCCAGCTCCTTCCCTAGGAGCCGGACAGGGCCCTGCCTCAGTCCTATGCATGGTGGATACTGCTGCCTGCCAGGGGATCCCCACTTCCTCCCTCCCAAAGAAGACAGGCTTAGACTGGAGTGCCTGGGATCTCAACACCTGTTTCCTGCAGGAAGTGAAGGGAGATAGCTCAGTAGCTGGCTCACCTCTTCAGTTCCCCTTCCTTTTAGTTTCCCAATGACTGGCCAAATCCTAAGGCCATTCGTGATCATCAGACTGCTCAGTTAAAAGGAAAAATGATTAGGAAGCTTGTAGCAGAACAATAAACCAGACAGATCCAATCTGCAATAAATAAGAGTTATAAGCCAAACGACCTCAGTCAGGAAGGGCAAGGACAGAACTCTAGGCATCTGATCGTATCTGTGTAGCTCATCTTGGCTGTGAACCTGTGGGACAGCTGTGGGGTACAACCTTGCTGCCATCTAACTTCATTCTGCTAATTCTCTGGGGATAAATGAAAGAGCCCTCAGGTTATGTGCTTTGCGGAGTAGGAGCTGATTATCTTGCAGGCCTAGGTCAATCAGGGCAACAACACACATCAAAGTGGTCTGCATGTGATGTCCATCCCTCCCCTCCACATGCGAGAGTCTCATCAAATTAACATGGCAGACTTATTACAGTAAATGACAGTGACTGGCTTTTCCACCCACACAGTACTTCATTTTTTTCCTTCCAATTAGAATTAGACTGTAACTGAAAGCTTTGCTTTCAAAGCTTTTAGGGATATGTAATATACTTTTCTATATGGCACTCAGAGCTGAAAATGTATAGGTTTCTTATCAAAATTTATGATATTGCGATGTGACATTATGCTAACATGTATGATCAATGCATTTATCTGAAAAGTGAATAAACATAAATATCTTATCCAGAAAAAGCTTGTAGAAACATGTGTGTGTGTCTGTTGCTGTTCTTAGGTGCTGTCCAGTTGTTATCCAACTCATAACAACCCTATATACAACAGGTGAAACATTATTGTCAATGCTTCTCTGCTATTTATAGGGTTTTTACTGGTGGATTGATTTTTGGGAATGGATTCCTGGATCCTACACACACACACACACACACACACACACACACACACACACACAGAGAGAGAGAGAGAGAGAGAGAGAGAGAGGAGAGAAATTCTGAATGTCTTAATTTTTGGTGAATTTTTGTAGAATCATCAAGGTCCATATTTGACCTTTTCCAAAAAGAAATTTAGCAGAAAAATAAATCATCATTTGGTCTCAAGTAGTTTTATTCCTCACCATATGTTCTCCATATGTCGAGAGTTTGAGGGAATAAGAGGTAGAACTTGGTAACGTGAGGGAATGAAAGCACCCCTCAAAATGTTTATCAAATAGTACCAAACTTCAACAGAACACAAGTGGCATATAGATTAGAATGTAAGTGTATGAAAGAGTCCTGTGTGGAGAAAGCATGGAATGATTGTTTTTTTGGGGGGCAGTACTGGGGTCTGAACCCAGAGCCTTGTGCATACTTTACAAGATCTCTACCACCGAACTGCACCCCAGCTCCTTTTTCATGTTTTACCTTGGGATAGGGTCTCACTATGCAGGCTGCCTCTGCCCTGAATCTGTGATCCTCCTGCCTCCACCTCCTAAGTGACTGGGATTACAGGTGTGTGCCACTGTGCCCAGCTCATGTCATAATTGAAATGACAGCTCCGAGGCGATGGATGTGTAAGATGCTCACCATTACTAATATCTTCACTCTTGTGCACAGCTCTTCTCTCTGATCTCTAGGCAGATGACACTGTTGTTGTTGTTGTTAGTTGCTATCAAGTCAGGTCCAACTCCTAGCTACCTTCAGGGTTTTCAATGGCTGGTTGTTTCAGGATTACATTGGGAGTGCATTGCCTTGTCCTCCTCTTTTTGCAGTGCAGGGGATCAAACCCAGCTCCTCCTCAAGGGCACCAAATCTCACTCCCATGACCTCAGTTATGTTCTCACTTTCAGCCCTCAAACCAGGACTTCCTGCTGAGACCTTGGCATGGGGCCATGTGCTTGGGTTGTGGAGTAGGTATTAGTGACAAAGCTGAATTCCAAAAGGGTTGGATTGGGGAATCCGAGAAATCCAGGTCCTGTTCTGACCTGGAATGCATTGGCCAGTCATTTATCTCTCACCTCTGTCCTTACTTAAAAATTGGGAAGAGGGGTTTTTTGGTACCTCATATCAAAGGATTAAAGGAGATCACAATGAGATTGTGTTTAACCTGGTCCATAGCCCACAAACTCTTGATGACTTTAGCTTCTATCATGGTTTCTAGCTAATTCGTCATCCTCACAGTGCAGAGCCCACCAGCAAGAAGCCCCAGAAGCAGGGCTTCAAACAGGTGAAAAGTTGGTTCAGGTCTGGGTGTGGCTTCAAAATGTTAAAATGTAAAGCGTTCGGATTTGGTTCAGGTTTAGGTTTAAAATTTTAGTCCTATGTGTTGCTAGATGAGTAAAATATTTCCAAATCTTTAAAAAAATTTTAAGTATAACAAAATAGCTCATGATCCAACAAAACACAATACAACAAAACACAACAAAACATTAGAAGCTCAAAATGAACCCAATTTTTCACTGGGTTCAGATTCAGGTTTAGGTCCAGAAAAAAATTTTACAATGCTTGGTACAGAATAGGTTCAGGGTTCAGTTTTAAGCCCTGCTGTTTGTCCATAGGATTTAAACCCAATCCCAAACTGAACCCGAACCCTCTAAATTTTAACATCTTGCACCTGCATCTGAACCTGAACCCAATTTTCCTCAGGTCTGAAGCCCTGCCCAGAACTGTTAAGTGCTAGGACTGGAGGGAAGCTTGGATGGCATCTATACAGCTCATCCCTTGAATTTTAAGGAAGGAAGCAAGCAACTAGAAATGTCAAGGACACACAAAGAGAATGTGGCTTATTCTGTGAGCCTGGACTGGGAGGAAATCACTTACAGGATTTTCTGAGGATTCAGGCTGGTGGTGATTTTTACAGCATGACAACATCTTTCTGTAAGCAAATCAGATGTGCCAGAGACACAGGCGGTAACAAAAAAAAGGGTGAGTCTCATTCTTTCCCCAGATTCTCTCCCGTACTCCAACCTACCAGTTATAAGGACGACATCTGAGTTTAGTCTCCTGCAGCTGCAATTGGAATCCTCAGTGTCTCTCCCCTGTGCTCCTAGCTGCGTCACAAACCTAGATCTCCCCCTCCCCGCATATCACATCCCAAGCACAACACCAGCACCAAAGAAGAGCACAGACAAGGTGGAAAGGTTCGCTTCCTTGTACCCCTTGATCTTACAGGAAGATTACATGTGGACATGAAAATACACATGCAGAATACACGTATGTCTGCTGCTGCTGTGCCAGGCATTCGGCTGCCTTTCCAAGGATGCCAGATTTTCAGAAACAGCATGGATCTGAGATCTCCAAACAACGGAAAGCCCCTTCTTGGCAAGGTCAGGAGAAGGACAAATGGCTGATGGAGGCAGTGATAAAGAGAGCCCTGCCTCAAGATCCTTCAGTTATGCAGGGCAAAATCTATACTTTCTCTTCCCATGTAGTGTGACTAATATGCCCCTTCTTTCCCAGACAGAGACGCCATCCTTTTGGAACACTATAGACCCTCGTCACTAACCACCTTGACCGTATAATCTCGGAAAAGAAAAGATTTCTTCAGACCACACTACCTTTACATCTTCCTCTCCCACACTTGAAGGGTCTCCAATTTCTCAAATTGCTTTCAGTAATTTGTGTGGCTTTCATCCTAGCCTCTCCGGAGACACGACAGCGCTTGGCAACTCTGTTGTCTTCTCCCCTCGCAGGGTTACATTATTTTTTATTTCCTACCTCCACTTCTTCCTAAATGGTGTCATTGGAGACTGACAGAAGCCTGAAATGATTTGTGAGGATTTTTCAGGCAGTAAATGACTCTTCAGACTTCTGCAGCGCAATATCAGAGTTATGGCTTTCCAAAATTGAATTTTTTAATGTTTAAAATACAATCTTAAGAGAAAAAAAAACAGAATGCACAGTAATATGTAAATTAAAATTGACAAAATGTGTCTGCATGTAGATAGACTCTGGGAAATTATAGGCACAGATAAGAGCAGTTGTTTTGGGGAGGCAGGATGAAGGATAATTGTCATTGCTGTTGTTTATTTTCTCATGTTATTGTTTTTAACATTTTCAATTTTAAAATCTAACATGCCATACTAAGACTGGCTGCCTCTAGATTAAGCTAAATTCAACCAATGAGACTGAATGAGCAATAGATGGGTCTTGTTGCCAAATGGGTATATCCATCGTTATAAATGTAATGTGAACTTGTTTCCGGATTAAGCAAAATTCTATCAAAGATTAACAAAGGAAGAGGAACAGAGAATCGGGGACCTAGCTATTAAATTACATCAATTCAACTAAATCTGCCAATTATTATGAGTCACTCAAAAGCTGAAGTTACTCCAGGGTTTAGTTCAAACTTTGAAAGCTGCACTAGTTACCACTTGCTACCTTGGAGGGAGCCTGCAATTGTACCCATGTGGCATCTGATCCTGTCAGATCTCGGAAGCTAAGCAGGGTAGGAACTTGTTAGTACTTGGATGGCAGACCACTTGGGAACACCAAGTGCTATAGGCTTGGGAGAAGGACCTGGCAACCCACTCCCCCAAAACAATCAGCTATTGGAAACCCTATGAATAGCAGAGAAGCATTGACAATAGTGTTTTGACTGTTGTACACAGGGTTGCTATGAGTCAGACACTGACTTAGTGGCACCTAACAACAACCTTGAAGGGAGGCTCAAAACAGTAGTTACAGCTTACATGAATATAAAACTTTGAAAAGGATTAGAATTGGATCATGGAATATTTGCCACTAACAAAGAACATAATTAGGAGACTGTTTATTCCAGTTGTATTTAAAAAACAAAAATGACAATACTAAGTTTCTCTTACTCTTGATGTTTCCTTCTTTTCAGGATCAGTTTCCTTTTATATTTACATTTTTTTGTTGTTGTTGTTTTGTTTTTTATTTTGTTTTTTGGCTCAGAGGCTCCTTATTTTGCTGGAAGAAAGCAGAGCTGCCTTGCTTATTATGTTTGGTCTTCGTAGGTTTGGGTGTTATAACTCTTGATTCTGATCATCCCATAACCCCAGAGAACAGTTCACGCTTGAAACAAACGCCACGTTTAAACTAGTTAATCCATGGAAAATGGCTGGTGAATAGTACAAAGTTTGTCACCCCAATATCTCACCTAACCTCTTTAAACTGAACATTTACTCCCCTTGGCAATTCAATCTAAACATTTAAGCTATTGTTAGTATGACCTTCCAACCAAAAGTAACAAGATCTAGCAGACTTCACTCATAGAAGGAAAAAGAGCCCATTTTGTGAGCAACATCTGTATTTGCTGCTACTTCTCATACCCAACCAATAAAAGAGTCAAGTGCAGTTTACTCGAATGGGACTGTGAACTTCGGCTGCCTTTCTTCTTAGTAGTCCAGGGTGAAGACAGAGCCCTGATCCTTTCTTGAGCTTGAGACAATAGACATGCCAGGAGCTCTGTCCCACTTATCGTCTCCAGCATTTTACTCTGCCTGTCTAGAAAACCCTTTAGGAAAAATTTGTCTTGTTATATTAAAAAATATACACTTTGTCTGCATGCAATAACAGAACAGATATGAAACACAGATCTTAATAAGTTACTTTTTCCAGCAAATATGTATTGAGCATTTCTCACACTGGGGATACATATGTGACATTAAGAAGTTTAAACCCCAAGGAGGAAGAAAAAGAAATGCTTCAAACCTTTGACCCAATATTGCTGATAGTACTTTCTGCACTGTTGCAAATTTTGTATCTGTGCTGTCAATATGTGACCTCTAGCCTCCCATGGCTACAGAGCATACGAAATGTATGTAGTGTGACTGAGAAATGAAAATTTTATTCATCCTCAATTATTGTGAATTTAAATATCAATATGTGACTCCCCCCCATGAGTCTGCCAGCTTGTCATGCTGTGGGGATTTGTACATTGCTAAGATGCTGAAAGCTATGCCACCAGTATTTCAGATACCAGTAGAGCCACTCATGGTGGACAGGTTTCAGCTGAGCTTCCAAAATAGGCAGACTAGGGAGAAGAACCCAGCAGCCCACTCCCAAAATAATTAGTCATTGAAAACTCTATGAATAGCAGAGAAACACTATCACCTTCCAGGCTGGAAGTCATTCAAGAAGTGATTGGGGAAGAGTTGCCGCCTCAAAGTAGCATCAACCTTAATGACAGAAATGGAGTAAAGCCCTTGGGACCTCCATTTGCTGATGTGACAGGACTCAAAAGGAGACGAAACACAGTGACTACAACAATGGGCTCAAACATAAAAAGATCGTGTGCATGGCAATGTTGGACAGTGTTTCATTCTGCTGTACTCAGGGTTGCTATGAATCAGATTCAACTCAATGGCACCTAACAACAACAGCATATATGACTAGTAGCTGTCATGTTGGTGGTGTGTGATTAAGTCTCAGAGAGAGAAATATATCCAGAGGAACAACAGGAACGTATGGGACTGACATCTGCTTGGAACAGTAGGAAAGATGAATCTTTAGGAGAAAGTAAGAGACAGCAAGGTGGAGAAAGGAGGCAGAGGAGAGCTGTTCAGGTGGGTGAAATAGTATGTAAAGGAACCACAGCATGGAAGAACATGAGGTGCTGACGTAGGGAGAAATTGGGAGGAAATTGGAAAAAAAAACAAAACTGGGGACATGGCTTTTGAAGATCTGGTTTGTAAATTAGAAATCTAGGGAAAATAAAAGTAACTTGATTGGACATTTGTACAAAACTTTTCATAAATCCCCTGAACCTGGTTGGATAATTGGACTCAAAGCTGATTGGCTCAGGCCATTGGGGGCGAGCTATATAAGGAGCTGCACTGCAGCAGCTCTCTCTCTCTGCTACGGACCACCCATTAGACAAGAATTCTCTCTCGCCTGGACCACCAATCAAGATAGAACTCTCCCTGGATTTGACCAGCAACACAGAAGCATTTCTCTTCCTGACCACCGAGATCAGGACAACTAGACAGCATTCTCAAGGAAAGATGGACTACAAGCAAGCTGAGGAAAGCCTCTTGGAACCAGTGCCAAGAGGCCAAAGCTGAGGACAGTTTCTGGTCCCAGCGCTGGAGGCAGAAGAGCCGCCACTGCCCCTGAAGCAACATAAGAGCTGTAGTACCATAAGCTGTATATTTTGGGTTTCTCTCGGCCCTTATCAGGGCAGAGAGACAATAAAGAGCTGCGTTTGTCCCCACAAGGCAAAAGTGCCTGAGGCTTTTTCCTTTCTCCTGTCTCCCATCTTGCTGCATTTGTTCCAAGGGCCACAGGAGTCTGCAACTCTCACCAGAGGGTCCCAAGTGAGTTGTGTTTAGTTATCTGTGTGCGCCATGGCACTTCCTATCCAAACATCCAGGCTGGACTGGAAGGTGTACACCCCACACACTGACATTTTTCTTAGCCACAGTTTGGGGTTTTTGATAATTTATAGCAAGGCAAGGCAAAAGAAAGCTCCAGATGAGGAGGGCCCAGTGATAGGGTTTAAGACACAGCCTCCTCAGCAGGTACCCTCCTCAGACTCATTTTACAAAGCTCACCTCATCAGCAATACAAAGAATGGATTCACAGGGAAGCAGCTAGAGTCAAGAAGACTCAGTAGGAGGCCAACTAGTGAATCCTACAAAGGCCTGAACTAAACGTCTTAGCTCTGGAAACAATGCCAATATCCCAGCATCTTTCTGAAGCCACTGCTACCAAAAGAAACCACTGCTTTCCAAAAGAAACTGTATTTCACTTTGAAGAGGAGTGGCATTGTCCTGTACTGCCCTGATTTGCATGTGAATAGAAAGAGCCAGAGATGGGGAGAGATCTACAAATGACTTTTGCTACTCTATATGGTGGGTGTTTGAGTCTAGCAGTTATGGTCAATATTTAGGCCAATATTTTACAGCATTCTGTTTAACTATCAAAAATATTTATTTTGAGGAAAGGAAGAGGAAGATTTTAAAGTTATGGGATTCCCTTACATCCACCAACATATGATGAAGAATAAACCAACTCCAAATATCCTTTTCAGTGTTGGCTCAAGGAAGCCTTCACTGACTATAGACACCATTAAGTTCCTGTACCAAACACGCTCATAGCAGCATGAGCTACAGGGTGCCTCACACAACTGAAAACAAGTCATGACTTGTGTAACTCTTGGTGTACTATCTGTCTCCTCTGCAATTATATAAGCTCCAAGAGGCCAGGGTTTGTTCATGCACCACTCTGTCCTAGCCCGTCACCTAGTGAGTGGTAAGTGTTCAGTTCAGAAGCCTTGGCCAATAAATGCAACGTGTAAAAATGTAAATGCACTATGTAAAAGTGCAGAGAGATTTCAATTTCACCTCCAAGAAAGATAAATAATTGTTCCATGTTCAAAAGATGGTCATTATTCTCTGTTTTCAATACTCCATGCAGTTTTATTCTCTGCATCACAATGGCTGAAACTTGTCACCCCACTTCCCGCAAAAGGCACTCAGGCTTCAAGTTCTGGACAACCTACTGTCTCTCTTCAATGTATCAGAAATAGAGTTAAAATTTAAAAAAAAGAAGAAAAGGCTATATATGCACCTTATTTAGCACTGTGACCATTGTTCATGTGTCAGGACCACAGACTTCATCTTTTTTGTTAAAAGATCAGAGCTGGGAATAGCAGTAACATGGCTACACCCTTCTCATGTTGTGCTACATTAAGTGGACTGCAGGGACGTGAGCTGATGCACTTACTGTTCCAGGAAACTGTAGAGATGAATCAAAAACTTCAATAAGAGAAAATCCAGCTCTACCTTTCCCATTTGCCTTTCAGGCTAGAAAGGATTTAAGTCCAGGAAAGGTACATATTTTGCACCAAATTTTTTTTCTTTTTTCTTTGAAGGAATAATAACAACTATTGATGCCTTGAGCAAGGACTCTAGAAGGATCTCTGTCCTCTGTGACAAGAAAACCTTACCTGCTGGTGAGATCAGGTCAAGGCCATAAGTTCTGACAGTACTGAGCCAATCACTTCTCTCTATGTGGGATCATGATTTGGTTAAAGAGATGCAAATAACTTCTACAAAAGCACAAATCCATGTTCTGAATAAATACTGATGCCATTCTAAGCCTTTGCATTCAAGTGTGTTAGTTCAAAATGTGTTAGTTCCCAGGCACCCCACCTTGTAAGCCTTGATTTCCCTTACAATAAAGACATCAGACTTATTTTCATTTAATGGATCATTCCTCTTCAACTCTGTGAAAGTGAGATATCAATTTTTTGAGATTTAAAAAATCTATTATAAACTTGGAATGAAAAGACATGAGGTCAAGTGCAGGCTCTATCTTCTTTTTCAATGCCTGACGCTCAAGGATGCAAGGTTTAAACTTACTCAGAGCTGGTACTGAGCTCTAGAGGTCATGTGGTAATAAGCCAAACAGAAGACAATAATGCAGCGCTGTGGGCTCAGTTCCATGAAGTTGGAGACAGAGAAAGTCCTTAACTCAATTCAACAAATCAATCTATAGTGGGCAGATGGCTGGGATTCAGCCAGTGACAATAAAGCAATAAACAGCATCTGAATATAAAACACATGTATGTTGGGAAACCATGGGATTCAGAAATTTATAAGTGTTTCTATGCCATCACCAGGAATTATGCTAAACTTTGTCTAGGAATTGTTAACCATGCATGGCTAATACTGATTAATATTCTAAACAATAATGTTGTGGTTGTTGTTAGGCACTATGAAGTCATTTTTGACTCATCGCGAGCCTCATAGGGTTTTTAATGGGAGATTATTTCAGGATTGCTTTCGGAGCGGATTGTCACGTCCTTCTCCCAAAAGAATAATAGCTTCATGAAAACTCATCTTTTGTTGGTTTTGTTCACTGCCCTATCTGTAGTGCCTAAGAAGGGCCTGGAACATAATATGCAGTCAAAATCATTTAGTGCATGAAAGAAATGACTGAAAAACCACAGTCAACAATTTGTCATACATATCTTTTCTCTCTTCGTTTCTTCCTTCTTTTCTTTTTCCTTCCTTCCTTTCTTCCTTCCTTCCTTCCTTTCTTCCTTTCTCCTTCCTTCCTTCCTTCCTTCTCTTCTCTTCTCTTTATTAGGGGGCTGAACTCAGGGCCTCACCCATACTTTGCAAGTACTCTATTATTAACCTGTACCTCCAGCCCCCCTTTTTAAATTTTTTAACTTGAGACAGGGTCTCAGTAAGTTCGACACACTGCCTTGGGTCTGGAACCTGCAATCCTCCTGCCTCCACCTACTGACTCAACTCTGGTTTACAGGTGTGAGCAACTGCAACTAGCTATCACACTTGCATTTTTAAAATAAATATTCTAATGGGCTTAAAATCAATTTTCCAATAGGCTTAAAAGAGTCAACCAAAATCCGTGTGTGTGTGTGTGTGTGTGTATGTGTGTGTGTATGTGTGTGTATATATGTGTATATGTGTATATATATGTGTATACACACACACACACACACACATACCCTAGGCCTTCCTTTTTTATATTAATATTATAAGTAAAAGCTTAAAACTCAATAAGATTAATGCTTTTAATCATATATTTCATTCACATGCCTTATTTGGCACCTCTGGTTTCTTTGAAGAGCAATCTAATATTTTCCAAGCCCTGCAGTGTAGACCCATGTTAATCAACTCAGTCAATAGTCATATCCAAACATTTTGCTTGGGTACACATGCATTCACACATACCAACCAAAAATGACAGTAGTAATCATAGCCCCAGTTAATTCTTGCCTGCAAAACCACTGTGAAGGCAAGCACCAAACACAAATCCAGACATGCCTATTGATTTGTTCCCAGTTGACAGTGCATGCCACCGTCTTCCCGAGAGAATGATCCACGCTTTGTACAATTACAAGTGGTACAGAGATGCATTAAGGATGACATGTTTCCAGGCATCTTGCATTGTAGTGCTTCTGAGAGATTTCTCTTTATAAAAAGATTTTAAATCTCTTTCTAAACATAACAGTTAAGTTACAAGGATAAGTACTAAGAAATTCAAGGACTAATAAGCCAGTATCTTAGTTAAGGCATTTTCTTCCTGAATAAAGGTCCCAAAATGTAATCGTTGCAATATTTTTACATTAATTAAGAGGAGTGGTGAATGAGAGTAGATACAATTTACCATGGTTTCACCTGAATTCTTACTATTTTTTATATGAATAGCAGCCCTTTATGGGTTAAGGTATCACAGAAAATAACTTCTTTCCAGTCATTTCCATTTTGCTCCCAAGACTGAGGTACAAAGCTAGTCAAATACTAAGTTAAATGGGGACCTTGCAAGACTTTCTCCTGAAGGGGAAGATGAGAAAATGTGTCGAAGAGGGAGAAGCAAGGCAAAGAAATCCATCCTTAGTGAAATTCTGCAGCGACATCCATAACATGAACCATCCCTTCTATCACCCTCTCATTTTAGGAAGGTATTAACTTCACGCCTACAGAGGTCATAGAAATAGGAACATGATTAAGTTATTGAAATCATTTTGCTTTTTTAAAATGAATATCCAACCCTGGAAATTTATTATAAAATAGACCTACGTTGGCAAATTAAAACACAGAATTTAATAAATGTGAAAAGGTCTTTACTATATTCAGAGTTATAAATAATTCTATAAAACTTAAAAGGTTTTGAATCTTAAATTTTGCCCGTTTTGACACAAGTATATTCTGACTTATAACTCATCATAACATGAAGGAGATTTGTTTTGCAGAAAGACAAACAGAAACTGATACAAAATATCACAATGGGGTGGGAGTGTAAATAGTATAATTCCCAAAGGCCTCAATACAACAGGATATGCTTCATTTTCTCAATGTAATAAATGTATGTAGCTGAGATTGGCTAGATATATGGTATGCAATTATATCAATGATATTAATTAACATCCATCTCCGGTTGTCCAAGAAAATGTTAATGTGAACCCCGAAGCTTCAATTCTTCCACTTTAGTACTTTAAGAAAGCATGTTTTCATATATAACCACCCTCTTTTTTCTTAGGTTTATGTTAACCATTTTCCATTCCAAATACAAAATTACTTCAAGCTGTTCTGTTGGGGGTATGTAATTGGGATTATTCTGATTTTTACTGATAACAAGACTAATCATGAAAGTTCTGGGAGTTAACATTCTTGTTTCTAGGAACAGCTCTGACTCAGGGAGAGCTCTTACCTTGGGGAAGTAATGTAAGTCCCTAAATTTCTTCATTTGCAAAACAAAGAATTGAGCCTAGCCAATCTTCAAGGGCCCTGCCAAAATGAACATTATAAATATCTGTGATCTACGACTGTCACTCGTTCATCTAACTTAAAAGGCAACGCCAAATTAGATCTGTTTTCTTTTCTAGTATTGTAATTATTATTGGTCTTTCAGTAATACTCTGTGTAAAGCCTCTGGGAAGATTCGTAAAATGGAAACAAGAGCTCTATGAGAAAATGAAGTGGACAGAAGTTTCTGTAATAATGAATATTTCATTCCATTCTCTGGACAAAGCATTTCCATGCATTCCCCCCAGTCTCCAAGGAATGAGGTCAGGGCTCTCCCAGTGGACTAGGGTGCTCTAACCCCACGAGAGAGAGTTAACAATCTTACTTCACGCTGCACAATTCTATCTTGCAGGTTGTTTGGCTCCAGGGAATCCCCTGAGCTCCAGCAAGGGATAGCCTGGGAAAAGCCTGCATTTTTGAACCCATCTGAAATGGACCTTTGCGAACCTCCTTTGCTGCTCTGCTCAACAGCTCTGTCTCCATTTCTCCTGGCACCATTGTGAGTCCTGCTTGAACTGGCCGGTCATGGAGGAGGGAATTTGGCTTGGAGAGATTTTGGCTCTTACTCCTTCACAGCTTTTCTCAGCTTGATTGGCAAAGTTCTGGATATCAACACCACCCACTTCTTTCTCTTTTTTGGCCTCCTATTTCTACCAATCCTCTTTCACTTCCCCTTACTGAGATGCAAGAGGTAAAAGCAGATTCCATGGCCAGCAATTCTGAACACAGATACAAACACAGGACTCAGGAGTGCTTGGCTTTTTCCAAGCCTCTCAAACTGGGCAGGTTTTGCAACTGCCAAAGGCTCCATTTTAACAAGGAATGACACACACACACACACACACACACACACACACACACACACTTTTAATCCACTCATAATGGGATCACAAAGTGATTCAGTCTCTAATTGTTCCAAATGTTTATTCAAAGGGTCCAGGAGGAGATATAGCTGACTGTTTAACTGATAATTATAGAGTGATTAAGCTTGACATTTTCAGAAAACTAGGTGAAAAACCTACTAGACTCTGGAAGGGTCAAAAGACTAGGAACCTTTATGAATTTCAATACTGCAATGCTCCTCTGTTAAGTAGAAAGAGTTGTAGTAGAAAATATTCCCAACTTTTAAAAATGATTTTATGCTAATGGTCTATTAAACATTTAATGCTCTGTTAACAAATGGTTATTTCTCCATTAAGCACCATCATGACCTATGCATAGTTTATGAACACTCCTGTTGTCCTTGAGAGAAATCACAGACTGTAATGGCTAAAAATAGCAGCCATGCAAGGAGCAGAGCATAATCTGCATCAGAAATTCAGCTGACATCATCTTGCTCAGAAGCCTGTTTCCAGGGATCAGGTGCAGGGAAAGGCTCCGATAACCTCTCACGACAGTGGGATATTCTGGAAGTGACCAAGTCCCTTTGCTCAGTGGTAGCTAGTTGAGAATGGTATGGCTTCTCTTTAGTAGTAAAGTGCATTCAATGGCTTTCTTCCAGACATTCAGATGCAGCCCTTTCCCCTTTGTTTATTCTCTGCTGTTCCCAGAATGTGTCCTCTTTTCCATCCAAGAGAACCTGACCTCTCTCATTCTCCTTTCATCTGAGAGACCACAGAGATGGGCCACATACAAACACCTTTTAAAAACTATCTAACATAGCACTTTCTTTAACAGGATAGAAGCCCATTGCCATAGAGAAAACATTTTAGACACCTGAAATGTAGCCTCGCCTTGCATGCATAAGAGAGGCTGGCTTACATTTCTGAGCCCTAGATGAGTATTCTTTCTTATTGCTCTTTCCACCTACTTATGTTGCATAAAGTTTTCAAGTGTTGCCTCCTCCATGGACACTCTGATGACAGTATAGCCATTTTTTTCTGCATTTCATAAGAGCTCACAGCATATCTTGACTCTAGCCCCCTTGGTGTTGAATTATGTTGAAGCTAAGTGTCCCTTGTTTCAAATGATGGAGGAAGGCAGATAACTAAGGAAGGTGAAACAAGAAAGTGAATGAAGACAGAGGCAGTAGATTGGCCACTGGATACTCAGCACCTGAGAATAACAGCTAGATATAACTTTGGCTCATAAATATCCCCCCTCAAAAAAAAAAGTAAAGTGTAGCATCATTTTGATTGGTCTCTCTTATCCACAGTATTTATTAGTTCTAAATCACAAACTGACCTATTTCCTACCCTTGCTTAGTACAGAGAGCCCCCTGGATCTGTGAGTGATTCATTCCAAGACCCTTTGCAGATAATCCATAGATGGTCAAGTCCCAATATGAAGTAACACAGTATTTGCATACAGCCTATGCACATCTTTTTGTATACTTCAAAGCATCACTAGACGACTTATGGCCTGGGGTTTAGCTCAGTTGGTAGAGTGCTACTCCATACTCTCTGAGGACCCAAGTTTGATCTGTAGCACTGCAAAAAACAGAGAAGGACATGACAATCCATTCTAGAAGCAATCCTGAAATAGCCAGCCATTGAAAACCCTAGAAGGGTCACTATAAGTCAGACCTGACTCGATGGCACCTAACAACAATGTAAATACTGTGCAAATAGTTATTATACTAGGTTGTTTGAGGACTAAAGACAAGAAGAAACAGCGTGTACCTGTTCAGGTTGGGTGAATATGCAGATGCATACCTACCCTGTGGAGGCTGTGGGTGAAAAGAGGCACCTAGAGTGAATTGAATTTTCCAGAACTGCTGGGTAGAAATAACTGTATCAGCAGAAGTAATGGTATGAAAACTGTCTCAAAATACTTGTGCTTAGATTGCCCATAGTAAACCAGAAGAGATTTTGCCATTATGGTTTCTCAGCTCCTACAAAAAGTGGGAGTTCCTTAATGCTTTACAGATTGTTTTAAATTTATGTTTATTCTCATTATCATTACTCATATTATCATTGTCCCAAGTTTTAAACATAGAACTCAAGGCTAGATTTTTAAATCTATGACAATACCTAATGCTGTATTACAGCAGAAAATAGAAATAAGACTTTTTTTCTGTTAGAGTCTCAGCATGGATAATTACACAAGGCGCAATTTATCAAGCTTCTCTATATCAGACTCTTTTATGTAATTTGTAACTGTGGGATATTTTAGCAAGTTGAGAAGGCATGATTCATCTTTGAAATTAAGATGTTTGCCGGGCAAGGTGCACATGCCTGTAATCCTAGCAACTCAGGAGGCAGAGGCAGGAGGATTACAGGTGTGAGGCCACAGGCAGCTTTTGCAACTTAGTAAGATCCTGTCTCAAAAATAAATAAATAAGGAATAAA
The DNA here is from genome assembly GCA_007922755.1 of Pedetes capensis. Classification (NCBI taxonomy): domain Eukaryota; kingdom Metazoa; phylum Chordata; class Mammalia; order Rodentia; family Pedetidae; genus Pedetes; species Pedetes capensis. Next base: position 28,207 of record VMDO01001575.1, read on the forward strand.
TAAATAAGAGGCTGGGGAGTGCAGATCAGTGGCAGAGTACTTGTAAAGCATATGTAATGCCCCAGGCTAAGCCCCTAAGTACTGCAAAAGAAAAGAAAAGAAAAGAAAAAAGAAAAGAAAAGGAGGGAAAAAGGAAAGGAAAGGAAAAGAAAGGAGAGGAGGAAGGGGGAGGGAGAGAGAGAAAGAGAGAGAAATTAAGATGTTATTTATTTTGGCATTTGGTGGACTGTATATAGCAGTTAGGGATCTCAACATTTTTCTCCTTGCATAATTATTATTCTGTAGTGCTACTTTCTGTCCCATTTCTGACACATAGGATTACTGCAACATAATGTAAGCAGAACAAAGTTTTTACAATTCTTGATTTCTTGGTCTCTTTATTTCCAGAAGATTCTAGGCACTTATCCCCTTCTTGATTTTACCTTCTAAGAGAACCTTGTATTTATTTTTCATATACTTTGTGTCAGACAGCATGCCAAGTACTTCAATACATCGTCTGCACCATCATGTTATTCTTCCCAATTCTGTGCTATTTATTACATTCAGAAGTGAACATTAGGTACAGTCTGTTCGCTACATCTTATTTCTCATAATGCAAATCAGCTCCTTGCAGAAGGGAATGAGATCAGGAAATGCAGAAACCTCATTGGTTAATAAAAGATTTTTCCATTAAATTTTTCACCAAGTAACAGCAACTGAACAAGAAGCATCCTCACTCAGTTGAACACAGCAAGCTATAAAAACGCACAATCATGCCCATTTACGCCAGGCTCTCCCTTTTGCCTTTCTCTACCACTGACTTCATTTTGAAAGTGTGATTACTCCAAACTTTGTGCATTTTAACCTTGCTTCCAGACTCAAATGTTTCCACGTTCCTTGACACCTTCTTCAGTCAAGTTACCTTCATTTCTTCTCCAAAATTGATATCTTATTTACGAGGACTCTAACTTTTTATTTTTCATTTCATTCATTTATCTTTGCCGAACCGGAAAATTGAGCCCAGGGCTTTGCACATGGTAGGCAAGGGCTGTACCATTAAGCCATATCCCCACTTCCTTTTTTATGCTTCTATATTGAGTCAGGGTTCACCAAGTTGCAGGGGCAGCCTGTGGCCTCAAATTCATGATCCTTCTGCCTCAGCCTCCCAAGTCACTAGGATTACAGACGTGTGCCATAGCATTCAGCTGTAACCATTTGTAACTGGTAGCATTTGTCAGCAATTGTTTGTTAGTGTTTGCCTTATGAAATTGTGTAGATTTTGGATAGTCTGAGTCCAACCCTGTTTTTCCTTTACCCTGTTATCATGAGAGCATAGCTTTCCAGATTATCAGGAATATATACAGAACATTATAGCACAAATACCTGTGTCGCCTGTCTACAGGCAGACCACCCTGGTGTCCAATCTTGTCAGATCTCGGAAGCTAAACAGGGTTGGGTCTGGTTAGTCCTTGGATGGAGACCTACAGCACCTTGGATCCAGCAGCCCACTCCCCAAACAATCAGCCATTGAGAACCTTATAAATAACAGAGAAACACTGACAATAGTGCCAGGCATGACATGGGGCTGGGTAGTGTTTCTTCGTCTGTTGTACATAGGGTTGCTATGAGTCGGATCTGACTCAAGGGCACCTAAAAACAACAGTCTGTGTCACTTATGCTCCAGGCACAAAGTGGGTACTCTTTTCAAAACTAAATGAACACACGGGGTCACAAGGCTAAGTTTAGATAACATGAGGATGGCCGCTCAGTTAGCAAGTGGCACAGGCTTCATTCTCCTTTCATCACGACATGCTGCTTTCCTTCCTTTGCATCGTTTCTTCACCCTCCAAGCTAGAAACAGTGCATGGGGGAAGAGCAGCCAATTCCCGTGCGCATGTGCACGACAGCCTACGTAGCTGGCAATGCACGTGTGTGCGCATGCACGTGGTTATTCCTATGGTCTCAAATCTCAACTGCGAGCCGTCAGGTGCCAGCACCTAGGTGAATGTGCAGATCTCATGGTATATGCTGTGCCTTCCGGGCCAAGGAACACCTCGTTGGAATCACAATGTTTTACTTGGCTCCCCAGAAGAGCCGTGTGAACAATTACAGCAATTACCAAGTCACGTAGAGATAACTGGTGCCTCGCCACTCTGAATGGACTAATGGCACACAAAATCTGGACAGGAGTAAAGTATTTCCATCATAAACTGGAACGTTTTGCTGTGTGAACGGTTGCCAGTTTTTATAACAATTTCCATCTTAAGCTGGCTCAATACATATTTAATGAATTCTTCTATAAAACCTTTAACAGCCCTCAATTCATTTCAAGTGGCAAATGACTCAGCAATTTGAAATGATGAGCTGGATGCTGCCTCTCTATTCATTATCTAGGAAGAAAAAGTGATTTTTTTAAAATGATCTTTCCTAAACAGGGTTTTCTCCGTGTGCTCACATGCATATAATGTGAAAACACTTTCGCCTGCCAATCTCTTCCTCCCAAGGATGTGATTAAACAAGAGGCAAGCTGGACGTGTTCCATAATGAAGAGGTGTGATGTATATTAGGATCTCATGTTACGTAAGTTTCCCATCAGGGCGTGATGACACATAATAATGACTTCCTATGGAGTATCATTCCCGCATCATTCAATAAGTGTTTGATATTTACTCCTGGGAAAGTGTCTTCAGGTGCTATGGAAAATACAAGGGTAAATCACAAGTGAACACTGGCCCTCAAGATGCTTCTATGCATGGTCTGGACTGTTAAACAGATGCACCTGATCTCGTAAATGACTTTGACTTGTTCCCGATACCACGTACATCATGTTGTACCAGATAAACCTCTGCAAACTGCTTTGAACCATCTTCAGCTTGAGGCCCCTCGTCTCCTGCAAGTGTCTGATAGCAGCCCTCCTAAGTGGGTAATAAGGCAGTTGTAAACACGGCGTACACACCGTCAGAACCTCCATGACATCTCCAGCCTCTTTCCCCACTGGCTCCTGCCCAGCAGTCTTGCACTTGCTATCCCTTCAACCTGAAATGCTTTCCCCTTCCAAGACCTCATGTTTCAGCTTCATTAACTCTTTGACTTAAAAGTTATCTCATCAGTGAGTACATTATTTAAAACACCCTCTTAAGTGGAGTACGTTTGTGTACGCGTATAATTCCAACACATGAGAGGCTGAGGCAGAAGGATCGTGAGTTCTAAGCTAACCTGAGCTACAGAGTAAGACACTGTCTCAAAACAAACAATCCTCCCAACATTCCCTTTTTAACCTATTTTTCTATATAGAAGTTATGATCATATGTTTTATTATATATTTTATTTGTTGTCTTATTTGAGGACTTCCCTACCCAAATAATATGTAAAATCCACAAAGACAGAATTTTTTAAAATTTGTTGTTGAATTTCTAGTGCCTAGAATACTGCCTCTCACAAACCAAAGTTTCCATAACGACTTGCCATATGATTGAATAAAGGAATGCAATAGGTACCTACTTGTGTGTGCATGATCTTTGCCATACAAAACCATACCACACCCAAAGTTCCCATCACATATTCAAAGAGGAGAGAATTCTTAGTGTCGGAGTAATCAACTATCATAAAGTGAGCCCTCCAACCCACACTGTGCTCTACTTTAGAAATCATAATCATCACCAGAACACATTCTCTCCAACCTGCCTGAGGTTATGTTAAATGATTTTTTCTATGAAATTTAGATATTATCACAGTATATTTTATAAATGTGATTTCCAGTTTGTGTTTATTTGCATGTTCCATTCAAAAATCTCCCAAATCCAATAATTTTATGTGAAATAAATGAAATCAAATGGGGCAACTGAAGACAAATTACACACACACATACACACACACACACACACACACACACACACACACACACACAGTAGTTGATGCCCTCTTGGAACACACACTTCTTCCTAAAGGACAGAGAAGTTGTTCCTGCATCTCTTCCTGCAATGGAATGGTAATATTCCTTGTTTTGGAAAGATTTGGAGATTTCAACCCTTGGCCACACAGGCCACTATAAAACTTTGATAACCATAACAATTAAAGGACATCGTGTATTCCATGTCATATATATTTCTAAGTTTTATATATTGAGAATCCAAAGTATCCCTGCCCAAACGCAGATTAAAGAGAGAAAATGAAAATCGCATCTTGTTAGCAATACTTTCTCTTTCTGCTCTCTGTTGTTTATAACTGGTGAGAAAAATATCCTTATTAATGACAGCTAAAAGTACTCAGTACTCTCTGAGTAAATTTTTTCCAGGGTGGTCTTCTTTGAAAATCTCTTTCAAAGAGATTTCTGAAACTATTTTTTTCATCAATCTGGAATCATACATCTGCCAGTTACTGGACTACCCAATGGAGGGGACTAAGTGTCCAGTAGATTATATTACATATGTGCCATTGCCTTATAAAGCAAAGCCCAATGGGAAATTATATATCTGTGTACCAGAGATGGGTTCCTGTTGGGTTCATGCGATCTGGGAAGGGCATGCTACTGTAATTTAAAATTTTTTTCTGCGTCCATTGCAGTAGTGAGGGTGTGTTTTATCCTTGCACACCTTCTGGATTCCTACCTTCCTTCAACAAAGGCAGAGTTTGTTTCCTAATTAACTATCAGCTCATTTACTGGAATCAAAAATTCTAAATCACCCTTGCCATGTGCCCCTTTATAAACCTCCCAAGGTTCGCAAAGTATTTCAGCTTCAAGGATCATAGAAATGCCTGGACACATGCCAGAGTTGAAGCAGATGCTTCTGAGCACAGTGGGTTCAGAGGAGGAGTGAGTGCACAATATTCCAACTAGGACCAACTGCTGTGGGTGTTTATTTGAGACCTTTTTCAGATCACACCCACAGATCTCTTCTGCCTAATCAGAATGACTGAAGCTGTGGGCTCTTGCCTCGTTTGAGATTAAAATCAGGCAAAGTAAGAAAATGTTGAACGTGCCTTGGTTCCCATCTAGGACTGTGCTTCATTTAGCCAGATGAATGCATGTGCCTTGCAATCATTCCCCCTTTTTCTTCCAGTTACATGCTTCCAGATCACCTGGGAGAAGACATTATCTTTGCTAGTGCACCAGTGTATCATCTAACAGAGGCTTTCCTCTTATAACACTCTATCTGCCACTAGTACCCCTCATCCTGGACTTGTGGATACATACATCCCCCAGGGTCCAGCCCAAGCCCTCTTCCTGTGTGAAACTTTCCTCATTTGCCTTCCCAACAAAACCTGGGTGTTTCTTTTCCTGTGCTTCTACTGTAATTCCCACATACCCCACAAATCGAGGCAGATTCTTTTCTCTTTTTCACATCCATCTCCTTTCTACTTGGTTGTTCCTGCTGCTGCTGCTGCTGCTGCTGTTATTGTTCTACTGGGGGTTGAACCCAGGGCCTTGCTCATTCTAGGTAAGTGCTGTACCACTGAGATACACCCCCTAGGCTCTTTTTCATTTATTTTATTTTGAGCTAGGGTTTCACTAAGTTGTGAGACCTTCTGTAAAATAAAAGACTGCCTCTGGCTTCAAACCCACAATATTCCTGCCTCAGTCTCCCCAGTTGCTGAGATTACAGGAGTGTGCCACAGTACCTGGCTTGCCTCCTTTCTGAAATGGTGAGCTTCATAAAAAGAGAGTTATGCTTTTCAAAGTTTGATTTCCTAAAGCCCACAAGAATGCCTGAGTACATACACTGAAAATTTTTATTGAATGAATGAATGGATACTTCTCTGGGTCTCCTGGCCCTCAAGGAAAATTCTTACTTTGCAGCATGTAACCTTTTACCTCTCCAGATCACAAAGAGTGATTAGCAAATGTTCTAGACAAGAATGAGTGCAAATTATGCCAACAAAGCAAGGACAGGTGGAGCAGAGATCCATTTACAGGAAGCAGAGTTTCTGGGTTTCTTCAAGCCTAGAAGCCATATTTCTTGGCCCCACGGGTGACTAAGATTAAAGTCGTAGAGCTCTGTGGGACTTCAATCCCTAGTTAGTCTCACTTCTCCTTATGCCACCTGTAAAGGAGTTAAAGAATCAACAGATGGCTGAGGTCTATATTTGTAGACTAGAATGATGAGGGAAGAAAAAAGGAGAAAGGGAGGGAGAGAATAGAAAAAAAAACTCTTACAACCAGCTATTGAACTTGGAAAATGTCTTTGCATCTTCATAGATAGAATCATCAAAGAAGATAGAGGTCAGCAGCACTAAACACTGAAGAGCAAGTGAGCTCATTTTTTCAAGAGCTAAGGTGGGCAGTGTTCCATCTTTGGATTCCTGATATGGTTTAATGAGGTTTGTAGAACTGTGATTAATTGGTAGCCACTGCTAAGGCAAGCGGGCTGTTCTTGGGATAACATCAGTGTTAATCATGGAGGAAATCACCACCTCTTGACCCATGTTGTTGTTAGGTGCCCTGGAGTCTGTGTCCGACTCATAGAGACCCTATGTACAACAGGCAAAACACCATTGTGAGTGCTTCTCTGCTATTCATAGGGTTTTCAATGGTGGATTGGTTTTTGGGAGTGGGTTGCTATCTCCTTTGCCCTAGCCTACAGAACCTGGTGTTCCCAGGTGGTCTCCTATCCAAGTACTAACCAAGCCCAACTCTGCTTAGCTTGTGAGATCTGACGGGATCGGACACCACAGTGGTATGACTGGAGGTGTTGACCCTATAATTTTTTAAAAAGTCTACTGACTCTGCAGGCTATCAGAGGGATATGGGGACTGGTGTTATGTTGTCCTTAAATATTTTATTATTTAAGGATGATTATCTTTTATCCTTCATGTCAGAATATTCAAAAGTACCTCCTCCAAAATAATTACTTTTTAATAACTGAAATTAAGAACAGATTACTACTGTTAGTGCTCTGGGAACATATATTTTTCTTAGTCAGTATGGGTTACTTCTATAAGGCAAGATGCAAGTCAGTCACTCCTGTGTGGAAAAGAAAAGCTATTGCAGCTTATAGGTAGCACATGAACATTTCTCCTTGGTGACAGGTCATATTTTACTGATTAAGAACAACTGATCTGAAGTACATAAGTCCTCCAGAAAATATTGCCACAGACAATGCAAATGAGGGAGGAACTCACATTATATTTTCAAGTTTTACCTTTAAAGCAATCTACTGTGAGAAGTATGTGGCTGGAATTTAACTCAGTTGGTAGAGCGTTGATCTGCAGTCTCTGAGGTCCCAGGTTCAATTCCCAGCACCACAAAAATGGGAGGAGGACATGGCAATCCACTCCTGAGGCAATCCTGAAACAATCAGCCATTGAAAACCCTATGAGGGTTGCTATGAATTGGGAACAACTTGTTGGATACGACTCGACAGCACCTAACAACAACAACAACTATAAGAAGTATAGAGAATTTTCTTTGGTTTTCTTAAAAGTTTCCTCTCGTCTTTGGGAACTGAACTACATACAAAACAGCCATTAACAGAATTGAATTTTCAACTCATTGAAATAATTGCTTCATAGAGAAAAGCCAATTCTCCTATAAATCCTTAATTTTTCCACCAAAAAGTATGGGTGAAGTCAGTTGACTTCCAGCCCTTTGTGTTTAGTTTTCATAGGGAATGGGGGCATGCCCCTGAGAATTCCACCATGTTGAACTGGACCAGATCACATGCAAGAGACTGTGAGAAAGTCAAAACACATTTGGATGAAGAAAACACCATCCTAAGTTGTTAGGGTATACATGTTTCTCATAGACCGCATGGCACTTAAAAGGCTAATGTGTGATTGGGAGCAATGTAAAAGAAAAGTTCATTACCACTCGTTAAAAATGAATACAATTCTAAATCAATTTCCATTAGTTAAAGTGTAGATATTGCACATGTCTTAGAAAATTTTATTATAAATTTATGCTAACACTGTAAGTAATGGTGGTTAGTCTATGTCTACTTCCCTAATAAAAAGAAACAGGAGTCTGCAACCAGTACTTTCTTATTAGATGAAATATTTACAAGACGTCATTTTCTTTCTCATGGTCATGCCCTGATTATGTCAAGCCAAATTAGTTAAGAATATAAATCTAAGTAAACAAAAGTGACAGATAAATGAAATGCATAGGGATACTTCTATGAAAACTATCTCTGGACTCTACTAGGTGGCAATTTCACATGTCACCATCTGGACATCCAAAAGAAGATGCCAATCTTCCAGTGATACAATGTTCATGCCAATATCCCTCTTTTCTTTCTCCATCACTGCTCTGTATTTGATATTTTTTTCCAAAGTCTATGACTTACTCTATGAAGATAAATGGAAGAGTAAAAGCAGATCTTTGATCTTCTTTCATTTGTCTTCCTTGCACTGATCATTTCATTCTAGCCTTGCATTTGATGTAAATAAACTTGTTTCATGGAATGCACAGCAAACTATCTCTAAATACCTGGTAATAATAATCTCAGCTTTTGACCTGTGGATTGCCTTTATCTAACTTATAATTCCAGACAATTCTCAACTGTTTAGAAGGGTGATACAGTTCTTAGGAACTTACTCGACTCTCAACACTGTGCCAAGCATGACAAGTAAAGCTATGAGTAGCACAGAGGAGGCCCCTGACATACAGAACTTAGGACCCAGTGAAGGAGAAAGGCACATATAGTTACAGGTAGCATGAGAAATTCCATGGTAAAGGAATTTAAGTAGTACAGGGACAAAGAGGCACCCAAACCGTGTTAGGGGACTAGTGAAGGTTTACTGGAAATTTTGGTAATTAAGACTTGAAGGAAGAGCTAGGTGTGATCACGCACATGTGCAATCTAAGACTTGGGAGGCTTATTATTGTTAGGTGCCATCGAGTTGGTGTCTGACTCAGAGTGACCTTATGTACAACATAGGAAACACTATTTTCGTGCTTCTCTGCTATTCATAGGGTGTCCAATGGCTGATTGTATTTTTGGGAGTGGATTGCAGTTCTTTCTCCCAAGCCTACAGCACCTGGTGTTCTCAGGTGGTCTCCCATCCAAGGCCCAACCCTTCCTAGCCTCTGAGATCTGATGGGATCAGACTCTACAGTGTTACAGCTGCAGGCTTGGGAGGCTTAGGCAGGAGGATTTTGAGTTCTAGGCCAGTCTGGGATACATAGTGAGATCCTGCCTCACATGAAAATTATCCCTGCCATCCACCAAACAAAAGCCTTGAGGGATAACTACAAATGACCAAGATGAAGGGCTCAGTCCTGGCATGCTCCAACCAGCAGGGGAAGCTTGAGTGAAAGTAGAGAGGCTATGGGCCATGTGATAGGAAAAACCACAATAAAATAAAAATAAAATTTAAAATGCAAAAATATACAATATGACCGTAGCATTGGCAAGAAATTTGCCCTGATAGCTCTGAAACTGAGGAGGGGTCAGAGGCAAGGTAAGGGAACCTATAATAAGCAAGGTCAAAATTACATATTTTACCTGAAGCAAGGCAAATGACACCAAGCATGTGCATATTAGAAAGATTGCTCTGGCTTCAGTGTGGAGAATGGATTACAGGCCAACCAGCCTAGAGGCCAGAGGATGGGCTATAATGGTGGATGTAGACATAATAAGAATAGCTCAAATTTCGTGAGAGCTTATTATGTATCACATACTGTTTTGAGTATTGCATGTGTGTTCACTCATTTATTTCTAACCACAACCCTAAGAGGTAAATATGACTCTCACTCCTGTTTTCTGGATGGAGGATTCTAGGACACAGAAATACTGAGTAATTTTTGGAAGTTTACATGAATTTCACATAGCTAGGAAAGGACTTTTGCAAAATTTTAACTCAGGCAGTCTTAGACTAGAGTCCACATCCTCAGCATTCGGTTGTTGTTAGGTGCCATAGAGTCAGTATCTGACTCATAGCAACCCTACATACAACAGAGGAAACAGTACTGTCAGCACTTCCCTGCTATTCATAGGATTTTCAATGGCGGATTGATTTTTGGGAGTGGGTTGCCGGGTCCGTCTCCCAAGCCTACAGCACCTGGTGTTCCCAGGTGGTCTGCCATACAAGTGCTAACCAGGCCTGATCCTGTTTAGCTTCCAAGACCTGATGGGATTGGATGCCACAGGGCTCCGGCTGCAGGCCACAGTATTCAGTAACCTACTGCTATTGTTTGGGTGTGGTGAGAGTGTGTCCCCTGAAGAAGCCTGGTTCCCAGTGTTGGGGTGTTGAAAGCCTGGTGGACACTTTAAGAAGTGGAGCCTATTGGAGAAAAAGTAAGTCATGGAGGCATTCCCCTCATGGATTGATGCTGGTCTCATGATATGGAGTGAGTCTTGCCAGAGTAAATTTCTATGAGATCAAGTTGTTTTAAAGTGAGGCTAATCCATGTGCTTAGTCTCCTCTGCATATGGCCTTTTTCCTTCCTACTTCTCTGCCATGCTGTGACTCAGCTAAGAGGGGTGATGCTCACCAGGGTTGTGGTGCCATGTTATTTGGAGCATCTAGACACCAGATTCACAAGCCAAATAAGCTTTCTTAGTTATGAACTTCACAGCCTCAAGTATTTTGTTACAGCAACACAAAACAGACTAATGTATCTGCCATAATTGGGATCTGGGATGTGTCCCAAAGGTTCAAGTGTTAAAGGTTTGATCCTCAGCATGGCACTTTTGGGAGGATGGAGAACCTTTAAGAGATGGGGCATAAGTAGAGGGTGTTTAGATCATTGAGGGCATTCCATCAAGGGGGATTGTGGGTTAGATTGGCCTCTTCCTCTCTTTCATTTTTTGGCAATGTGGTAAATGGCTTTGCTTTGTCTCATGTTGCCTGGGACCAACCAATTGTGGACTGAAACCTCTAAAACACTTAGCCAAAGTACATATTTTCTCTTTATAAGTTGATTATCCCAGGTATTTGTTATAGTGACTAACAACTGACTAGTACAATACCCGTAGTACTTTTTATTATTGTTGTTATGTGCTGTAGACCCGATCAGACACTATGCCAGTGCTTCTCTGCTATTCATAGAGTTTTGAATGACTGACTGTTTCAGGATTATTTCAGTCTGGGGCTGCCACATCCTTCTCCCATTTTTTGCAGTGCTGAGGACGGAACCCAGTGCCTCAGATTGTGCAGGGCAGCACTCTACCAACTGAGCTAAACCCCAGTATCAACAAAATCAGAAGACAGAGTGTAAGAACTCAGGAACAAGACAGTTCCAGGTCAGAGCCAAGATGATGGTGGTCAGGAATGAATTGAGCATCTAAATAGAATCACATAATTCCTAGCCGAAATGCAGCCAAACCCAAAGAGATAAGGGTGCAGGTCAACACGAGTGGCCGCTACACATCAGTAGAGAAGGTCAGACACAGATGGAGTAGAAAGAGAGGATTTCAAAAAGCACAGAAAAAAAATCAAAGCAAAACAGTGCCAGACAGTGCAAAGCAGGCAGTCAAAAGATAAAGCAAATATTCAGGAAGTAAGAATTCACAGGAACCAAAGGAACAGAGCCAAGCAGATGCGAAGGACAGATGCGAAGTAAGAAATCAAGACAGAATTTGCTGTTGGAGACAGGTTTTTGCCTCAGGCCTGGTGCTTTTCTTATAGTTCTTGTTGATTTCAAAACCAGAGTCTTTGTGACTTCTGAGGCTTGCTCTCCTGGAGTGGGGAGGAAAGAGCAGGTAATTGAGAACATGTGGTCAAATTGACATCTGCAGGATGATGGGGAGAGGCAACTCATAGGAGGTTCATCCTGAGAAGGTGGAGGATGTATCATAAACACCTCTTATTACTAGATTAGTGAGCTCCTCCTCTTTGCAGAAACTCACTAAAGACTTCCTACATGAATAAACGGATGACCAAAGCACCATTTATTATTACATTAAGTTATCAATGGCTAAAATAAGGGGTGGGGAATCTGTACCTATAAATTATCTTTTTTGGGGGAGGGGGTGTTCAGGATTAATCCCAGGGCTTGCCCTAAGCAAGCACTCTACCACTCAGCTATATTCCCAACCCTTTTCAAAATTTTTCACTGAGCAACATTCTCAGCCCCTTTAAAATTTTAAGACAGGCTCTAAGTTGTGCATACTGCCTTTGGCCTCAGGCTTACAATCTTGCCTCAGCCTCCCAAGTTGCTGGAGTGCACCACAGCATCTGGCTTTATAAATTGTTCTTTTTCTTTCTTCTCTCTCTCTCCCCCCCTTTCCAATACCAGAGGCTTGGTTGGACCCATGGCCTCAAACATGCTAGGCCTTGCTGCACAGGCCGCCTCTGGCCTCAAACTCATGATCCCCCTACCTCAGCCTCCCAAGTTGCTGGAATTACAGGCATGCACCATGTCCCTGGCTAAATTTTTCTCTCTTTCTCTCTTTCTTTCTCTCTCTCTCTTTTTCTTTCTTTCTTGTCTCTCCTCCTCTTCCTCCCCGTCCCCCTCTCCCCCCTCCTTTCTTCTTCTTCTTCATCATCATTTCCTCCTCCTCTTCCTCCTCCTCCTCCTGTTTCTCTTCCTCCTCCTCCTCCTTTTTTTCTTCTTCTTCCTCCTCCTCTTTTTTATTTTTTGTGCAGTACTTGGAGGATGAACCTAGGGCCTTACACATACTTCCAAGTGTTCTACCACTGGGCTATACCACCAGCTCATTTTTAAATTTTTTATTTTGAGTCAGGGTCACTCTAATTTATGCAGGCTGTCTCTGCCCTTGAACTCACAATCCTCCTGCCTCCACCTCTCAAGTCTCTGGGATTACAGTTGTGCACCATTGTGCCAGATGTTAAATTATCTTTCTTAACAGTAAAAGAAAATGAACATTCTTTCCAATGATAAGCCTATCTTTTAAAGAAAAACCCTAGATTGTCAATCTCATTATCAATATTTTCTAAAGACAAAATGACTTTAGTTTAAACAATTTATTTGGCTTTATCTTATATTCTAGAATCAGGCAACACTTCATTCTATAAAGTGCAGTGTGTCCCAATGAGTTGAGCACAGGAAGTTGGTTTGCAGACAGAAAAGTCTGAAGAAATCAGAAGCAAAGAGCCAAAAGCAGATTAGTGATTTTAAAGCTACTTTCCTTGTAACACAGGAATAAAAACAACAATAGGACAATAACTGAGTTGGTAACATCAGGAGTTTTTTGAATTAAATTTATCTTTCAAAGCCAGGATTTAAATTTATTTTTAAGACACCATGCCACACAGCTGTAATCCCAGCCACTTGAAAAGCCAAGCAGGAGGGTTGCGAGTTCAAGGACAAAGTCAGCCTGGACAATTTAGCAAAACTGTCTCAAAGGAAAAGAAAAAAAATGAATAGAAAGGGAGCTAAGGGTGTAGCTCAGTGGTAGAGCACCTGTATAGTATGGGTGAGGCCCTGGGTTCAATCCCCAGTCCAGCAAAAAAATTAAATACACACACACACACACACACACACACACACACACACACATATACATATATTTTTTTTAACTAGTGCATAAAAACAAATATATATATGTATGTATATATGTGTGTATACATATATATTGATGGGTGATGTGGTATTTCAATATATGTATACATTATACAATATTTAAATCAGGTTAAATATCTTTGTCTTCAGAAACATGTATGACTTCTTGATGGCAAAAGTTTTCCAAACTTTTCGTAATGTACAGTGGTTGCTATCTGTAGTCACCTTGCTGTACAGTAGCACACTAGAATTTCTTGTTCCTATCCAATTATGGGCTGGGGTTTAGTTCAGTTAGTAGACTGCCGCTCTGCACTCTCTGAGGACCCAGGGTCAATCCCCAGCACCACAAAAATGGGAGAAGGATGTGGCAGTCCACTCCCAAAACAGTCAGCCATTGAAAACCCTACAAGGGTTGCTATGAGTCGGACCTGACTCAGAGGCACCTAACAACAGCAACAATTCCCAGTTGTGATGCAGTACCCACTGATCAGTCTTTGCCCCAACCTCTGGCAATGCCCATTCTCCACTTAACATCTCTGAGATCATCTTTTTTAGATTCCAGCTGAATGAGATTGTGTAGTCCTTGTCAATCTGTGCCTGACTTACTTAACATAATTGCCTCAGTTTTATCTGTGTTATCATAAATGATAGCCTTTTATTCTGTCTATGGCTACAGATGATGCTGCTGTTTATATGGATCACATTTTATTTCTCCATTCATGGAACATTCAGTTGTTTCCATCTCTTGGCTACTGTGAATAGTGCCACAATGAGTGTGGGAGGGCAGGTGTCTCTTCAACATGCCAATTTCATTCCTCTGGATACACACTCAGGAGTGGGATGGCTGTATCATATGGTAGTTCTATTTTTAATTTTTTGAGAACCTTCCATAGTATTTTCCTCCACGTCTGTACTAATGTACTTTCCTACCAAGTGTGTGCACAAGTTTCCCTTTTCTGCACTATTTTCTTTAGTCATTTTCATAGTCGCCATTCTTACTGGTGTGAGGTAATGGCTCACTGAGGTTTTGGGTTGCATTTCCCTGATGATTAGTGATATACCTGTTGGCCATTTACATGCTGTCCTTCAAGAAATACCTATTATAGTCTATTGCCCATTTTTTAAGTTACTTCAGGCTACTTTTGTTATGGTTTTGATTTTTAGGGGAAGGTAGATAACGTATTTTTTCTTTAAAGTACTTGAGTGTTGAACCCAGGGCCACACACATACTTTGCAAGTTCTCTACTACTGGGTTGCAACCCAGCCCATTGATTTTATTTTTTTATCTTGAGACAGGATCTTGCTAAGTTTTACGTAGGCTGCCACTGGCCTCAAGCTTGTGATCCTCCTGCCTCTACCTCCTCAGTCCCTGGGTTCACAGGCACAGGCCACCATACCTGGCCACAGATGGAACTTCATAATCAGGCCAATAGAAATTGATGTGTTTGGAAATTTTGAGTGTTATTACTCTGATCTCGATTACTCACAAGGTTCAGGTAAGCAGTTTACTATGACCTTAGTGATGTGGGACTTTTGCATGAGTAAGTTTATTTTGCTTTTCAACCAGGTTTGTTGGGCCTTGATCAAGAGCTAAGTCCACAACAATAGACTCTGATAATTTTTTTTTCTGCAACACTGGGGAGTTGAACTCAGGGCTTCATGCATGCTAAGCAAAGGCTCTACCCCTGAGCATCACCCCAACCCTCTTTTCATTTTGTATTTTGAGACAGTATTTCACTAAGCCACTATATTCCTGCCTCTACTTCCTAAGTCACTGTGATTACAGGAGTGTGCCACAGCACGTGACCCTAAATGTTTCATCTACTGATGAACAGGTAGAAAAACATGTCATAGCCATATATGTAATATCAGTTTCATTCAGGAAGGAACTACTGGCACATGCTATGTCATAGATGAACCTCAATCCTTGAGCTAAGTGAAAGAAGACAGGACACATCTTGTATGATTTCTTTGTATGATATATCCTCCAAAGCCAAGTGTATACAGCTACATAGCAGATTAATGGTCATTTGGGGCTAGAGGTAGGGATGCGGATTAGATCAGCTGTAAATGGAACAAAAAGGACCCTATTGAGTGAATGAAAGTGTCTTAGAACTGATTAATGGTGATACTTCTACCACTTGGTAAGCTTAGTAAAAATTATTGCATTTCACATTTGAAATGACTAAACTTTACTATATGTAAAATATTACCTCAGGGAAGTTGTTTTGCAAAACAATGGTAAGAATTACATAAGTTAATTGCCTGGAAACAGTTCATATCTTTACCTTTTTTTTTTTTTTTTTTTGATTCTTATCTTTCATACACCTGCAGCCATACCACTGTGGCATCTGAGTCCATCATATCTCAGAAGCTAAGCAGGGTCGGGCCTGGTTAGTACTTGGGTGGGAGACCACCTGGGAATATGTGTAGGGAGAAATTGGGAGCAAATTGGCAAAAACCCCAACACTGGGAAGACAGTTTTTGAAGATCTGGTTTGTATATTAGAAATCTAGGGACAATGAAAGTAACTTTATTGGACATTTGTACAAAAACCTCCATAAATCCCCTGAACCTGACAGGACAATTAGAAAACAAAGGACTCAAGCTGATTGGTTCGAGTCATCTATAAAAGTTGCTGCACTGCAGCAGCTCATTCTCTTTCTGTCTGACCACTGATGAAGAAAGAACTCTCTCTCTGGATTCAACCGGCAACACGGAAGCATCTCTCCTTGTGACCACCAAGACCAGGACAACTAGACAGGGCTCTTGAGGGAAGATAGACTACAAGCAAGCTGAGGAAAGCCTCTTGGACCCAGTGCCAAGAGGCAGAAGCTGAGGACAGTCTCGGGTCCCAGCGCTGGAGGAAGAAGAACTGCCGGTGCCCCTGAGGCAGCAATAGAGCTGCAGCGCTTAGGCTGCTAACACTTGCTATAGCTGTGCACTTGTTTGGGTTCCTCTCAGCCCTTGTCAGGGATGAGAGGCAATAAAGAGGTGTGTTTGTCCCCACAAGGCAAAAGTGCCTGAGGCTTATCCTTGTTCCCCTCTTGCAGTGTTCCCAAGGGCCACAGGAGTCCATGCCCCTCACCTGAGGGTCCTGAGTGAGTTGTGTTTAGTTAACTATGTGCATGGGCGCACCTCCCATCCAAACATCCAGGCCAGACTGGTGAAGAGCATGCCCTACAATGCTGTAGGCTTGGAAGAAGGACCTGGCAACCTACTCCCAAAAAACAATTAGCCATTGAAAACCCTATGAATGGTAGAAAAGCACTGACAATATTGTCTCAACTGTTGTATGTAAGGTCACTAGGAGTCAGACTCTGACTCAGTGGCACCTAATAACAACCTTTCATTGGGAGCTACAGAAGGAGAACAATATGCCTCCTTTTATTTTCTACAGTCCTTTTACAGAAACCATTTTAAAACAATTTAAAACCTAAAAAATAAACCTCAGTGATCAACTTTTAGTAACTCCTGTTTTTGATATCTTTTCAAGACAGAAGTCTCTGAATAAGCCCATCTGAATAATGACCCTTCTGGTGTCTTGAACAGCATGCCTCTCCATTGTCTCTGTTGGATACGCAACAGCACAGATGCCCGAGCACTGATCCTACCTGGGGAAGCCCAGTGTTGCCTGCTTTGCTAAGTTCAGGGGTGAGTATGCTGGCCTCGGCATGTTAGCAATCCTTATTTGCTGGCTTTAATAGATATATTTTGCCTCCAGCAAAAAGTCTGCAAATAGTTAATAAGAGTAATGAACAGCAGCAGAGAATTAATGGCCTCTTTATTATAAGAGATGAAGTCCGATGTTCAGTGTTCTTGTATAGGAAAATTGTTTTATAGGCAAAATTAACTGGAGAGACCTGATTTAAACAATTTTAAGGTAATGGGCTTTGGCTCCTAAATGTCAGTAAGTGCAGAGAGGAAGATTCTAGGCAAGCTTAAAGCACTCACCCAATACTTCTTCAGTTACCCAAGGAAGAATCAGGCTGGTCTCTGCCAAAGGTGGAAGTGGGGCAATTTGCATCCTCATGTAAAAGGAAAACAAAGACAACAGTCTTTCACAGGGTATTTGTGCTTTTGCTTGGCTTACCTTTTGCTTTGCAGGCTATTTTTTTTTTTTTTCAGGCGATGCTATAACCGTCAGGACACCTTGTTTTCTTCAGTGGCAGTGTGCCCTTATCCCCATGACCCTTACCTACCTCACTGTAATCATGATCTGTGTCTAGTATGTTTCCTGAGAATGCTGATTCTGAGCCCAGGAGGCCTGTTCCTAGGTGAATCAGGCTCACCCTGGGACTCCCTCCTGATGCTCCTGCCATGATGTTCTGCTTCACCACAGACCCAAAAGTAATGAGGCCAACTGATTATATACACTGAGTCTTCCAAAACTGTGAGCCAAAATAAACCTTTCCTCTTCTTTTGTTGACCATCTCAAGCACTTTGTTATAGTAATGGAAAACTAACAAAGTGCAAAAAAGGCTACACAAAAGACATGCTAATTGAGACATACTTTTAAAAAGGATTAGCAGCATGAGAGCAAGGCATTTTCAGGGCTATTCTAGAGCAAGGAAACAACATAAGTAAGGCCAAGTGACAGGAAATCTTAGTCTGAAGTTCAGTTTAAGTGGCAGGTAGTTATATTTGACAGGGGAGGGGAATATAGCACAAGCAGGAATAAAACACTGTAGTGAATCTACAATAATAACCAAAATAATTGATCATGACAGTCTGTTTGTTAAAGACTTTAGTGAGTGTGGAGTTTCAGGGAGAGGTGTGGGACACTACATTAAACCTGGTGGGTTTGTACATGATGAATTTGAAGAGAGAGAATCAGGAACCAGGGGATTGACCTAGGATGTTAATTAGTCCCCCAAAACTCATGCAAATGGATGAATAGAAGGTATTTTGGTATGAGCCTGGAATGAAAAAGAGTTTAGGTGCTCCTGTAGTATTCCAGGCAAAATTTCAATCAAAGATAGAGTTTGAACTATGTCATGGAGTGGACAGTAATGATCAATGCATGAATGGTAGGATAGCCTCAGACTACTGACCAGGTATGCTGAAGCTATTAAGACACAGTGATCAGCAGCACACATCCAGTGTATCCCATCCCTTCTTCATGTTGATCTGTTTTCCTCATTTCATCAGTGTCTCCCAGGTTCTCATTTACTCTCTCCTGAGGAAAAGTTGACAGCAAGCTTCCAGGCTCTAAGCTCGATCTCCCTGCCAAAGACTAGAAAATGCAATATAAAAACAAGTTCCCTGGGGTAGCCAGTAGGCAGACTGCCTAGACTCCTGGGGCCATGATTCTCCATGTTCTCCTACAGCACAGCACTGAGAACCAGTAACATTTCAGTAAACACTTGCTGAGTGAATGAATGAATGAAGACTCCAGTGCAAAGTAAGAGGAATTAATTCCAGAAGCTGTGTCTTCTTCAAGAGTTCTGTGAGGATTGAAATACTCTCCCTCCCTTTCTTCCTTCCTTTCTTCAGAATCTCATCACCAGCTCCCACCTGCTTGAGTCAGTGTGAGCAGTAAATGTATTCATCCCAATGCATTGTGGGTTTTTTCTACTTCCATACCAGTGTTACATGGAAGAGTTAAAACCACCTGGGTAACTCACTTGGACATAGTCTTTTCAGTGAAGATTCCCAGACAGAAGTAAATAAATTGTCTTGAGGTCCCTCTATCAAAGCTTTCTTTCCCAGAAGAGATCCTCTAACAAAGCTAAGAAGTTAACCATATTTACCTTCCTCTCAAGACAGCTCCCATTGCATTACCTGAACTGCTTGTCTTTGGGGCATGAGGATAATAGGAGGAGGTGGCAAAGAATTCTGGGATGCAGACAGCAAGCTGCCACCAGGCCCCAGGGGTTCACACATCCACAAGGAAGGTGCCACAGAGGTGACTGGCTCTGAAGGAAACTCACAGAGATAATCCATTTGATCACACAAGCAGACACTGAGGTATTTGTCAAAATGTCAGGGTTATGGATAGCGCCAATATATTTGCTTTTCAATGCATTAGTCTTTTTAGAAGCCTATATCTAAAGTGACATTGGACATTGTCTTTTTTCCCTTCCATCACAGACTTCTGCTAGGAAACAGTATATGCTAATTTTCTTTGGGGTATAAAGTTTATACACAGACATTTCCTGCCAGACAGAGAAATGAGACAGTTGTTGGTTTGTGTGTTTGTTTATTTGAGAAAAGTTCAAGGTAGATATGGTGCTAAGTGGTGAGAGGCCCATTTCTCCTCAGTGCTATACCTCCAATCCAGCTGAAGAGAGAACTGTAGAGAGGCTAGAAGATTGGAAGAAGACAGAGCCTTGGGCTCTAGCCAAGGCCAAGTGCCTTCTGTTGGAGCTGACCAAAGCAGCTACTACCTCTCTTCCTCCTACTACTCCCAGAAAAGCTGTAAAGTCCAGATTATCCCACTGACTCCTGGGCTGATACCTGATGCCCCACAGAGCCAGACCCTGTGCTACTAGGGTGATTTATTTTATGCCAAAGACCTGCATAGTTGATGGCCCTAACGTGAGGACTGGTTAAGTTAAAGTGAAAAAGATGAAGATAATCAACTCTTCCTGAAATGACACACGGCTGTGGTACTAAAATAATTTTTCATATAATTAATAGGAAAGAAGAGCAATCTGTGGCTTCTCAAGTGAATTATTAGGACAACTAGAGAACATGTTTTAAAGAAATAACTGCGTAGAAGAATTTCTTAAAAACACCAACTTGTCAGCTGTGAAAAAAGCTGTATGTGAAAGACTCGTACATACTGGGCTGTTCATTATTTTGGTTGCTGTAGATTTCAAGGAAGATCTCTGGTTTTCCTTAGGACAGTGATGATAACCCAATGTTCCTCTCTACTGCCTTCCTGCTTCTTCATGAATCTGTTTTATTCTGATGAATAGAGAAGTCTCCCCACTCCCAACCCCTCTCTTTTCTCTGCCCACATGTACCTGGATCTCTTATTCTGCCTTGGAATCTTGCCTTGTGGAAGAACTTAAGACTTTCCCAGGAAAACAAAGAGAATTCAGAGACGTTCTTTTCGTTCTTCTGAAGCTCTGGATTTAGATCTGGGTTTGTGCCCTAGTTTATGATCAGCTGCATTATCTTGGCCAAGTATTTAAAATTCACAGTCTCATCTTCTTCATATGTAGATGATCATCACAGTTATAATTACAACAGTAAATATTTAATAAGTGCTGGATACTGTTGTAAATACTTTATGTGAATCAACCCATTTCACCCACCCTATAATTTTAAGGAAACACTCCCAACTCTATTTGTTGTTAGGTGCCATCAAGTTGGATCTGACTCATACTGACCATATGTACAACAGAATGAAACACTACCAACCACTGTGCCTTTATGTTTGAGCCTATTGTTGTACCTTTTGTGTTTCTTCTCATTTTGAGTCATGTCACATCAGGAAAAGGAGGTCCCAGGGGCTTTATTCCATTCCAGCCATTAAGGTCCACTCTACTTTGAGGAAGCAACACTTTCCCACTTGTCTATTGAATGCTTTTCAGCCAGGGGGGCTTGTTTTCTGGCACTATATTTGATAGTGGTTCTCTGCTATTCATAAGGTATTCAAAGGCTAATTGTTTCCAGAGTGGGCTTCCAGGTCCTTCTCCCTAGTCTGTCTTAGTGGAAGCTCAGCTGAAACTTGCCAACCATGGATGGCCCTGCTGGTATCTGAAATACTGGTGGCATAGCTTTCAGCATCACAGCAGCATGCAAGCTCCCACAACACAACAAGCTGACACACAGGTGGGGGAATGCATGTCCTACTGTGTAAAGTCTGCTGTAAATACTTTTTTTTGTACTGTCCTGACCTCACCTTACACAGCTTACCATGGCATTACTAGGGTGCATGCTGATGCTCTAGGTGATTCATTTCTAATATTGTATAATATGGAAGGTGACAAACTACATAAACACATTTTAAGAAAGGAAAAACCTCTATTAAAGTTGTAATACTCAACATACACTGACAACAAAAGATGAATACAAGTCTTGTTTGACTTCTGCAATTACAAGAGTTGCTCAAAGCTACCATGGCAGAAGAAGCAGGATTTGTTGCTGTGGGAGGCCTCCCATGTCTTCCCTTGAGCATATCACACACAGTACCCTGAGTCTCAAACTTATTATGAGTGTGTGCAATTATTCGCCATATTGGAGGTTCTGTGGCTACCCAGGCCTCCATTATCACTCTACTTCCTCAACGTTCTCAAATTTTAAATACCATTTCAGAATGGTCTTGTACTTAAACAACAGTCATACCTCCCCCACTTTCTTTGACTGTCCTATAGCATGGTGATTAAGCCATCTCTTGAGCAAAAGTCATACTGCAATTTTGAAAAGTAGTATATAGATAAAGGGTTTAACTTAGTTGGCAGAGGGCTGCTCTGCCCACTCTCAGGCCCTGGGTTCAATCCCCAGCACCTCAAAACCCAGGCAACCCACTCCTGAAACTATCTGGAAACAATCAGCCATTGAGAACCCTGTGAGGGTCACTATGGGTTGGACCCAACTTGATGGCACCTCACAACAACAGGATACGGTCACCATGTTGTTTTTGGTAGTGTGAAAATGAATTGCATTAAGCCACTGGAACCCACAGCACAAGCATTGCTCATGAATCTGAATCCTAGTTTGCAAGGTAGCTAGCAGACAGGGTTTACCTAGAGGCTGGGGCCACTGAATATAGCAAAGCCCCAAATAATAACCTCATATTGTTAGATGCCCTGGAGTCCAGCCTGACTCTTAGAGACCCTTATGGGTTTTCAAAGACTGATCAGGATTGCTTCAGGAGTGGGCTAACACGTTCTCCCTGTTTTGTTGTTATTATTGTGGGTTTTTGTGTGTGTGTGTGTATGTGTGTGTGATGCTGGGGATCAAACCCAGGGCCTCAGAGGGTACAAAGCTGCATTCTACCAACTGAGCTGAACCCCAGCTCACAACAAGTAACCTCACAGACATTCTTTTCTAAGTGGCTCCATAAGTAGGAACTAATCCTAACAGACTTATCCCTGTTATAGACTTAAAGTAGCTGTGCAAATTAGCAAGGGAGTCAAAGAAACCACAGTATTGGGCAGTAGAATTTTAAGGCGATATCTATCACTTAGCCGGTGATCTGGCTGTTCTTGTAAGTGCCATAAAAGAAACACCTACCATATGCCTTGAGTTCCTGGATGGAATTCTAAATGCCTTCCTTCCCTTGCTCTGCACTCCAGTGCCACGGTCCATCTATTGTTCACTCCATTTTTCCTGAATCTCTTCACTGCTCACCTTCCTGTTAGATTAGTTCTTATTTTCTCTCCACCCTGCTGGGGCCTCCTGCAATCGCTGCAGGGTCTCCCCTGCTCAGATCTGCTCCCCTTGGCTTTCATTCTGGACTGATAACATTTCTGGAGCAGTCTTTTCTGGTGGCCTGGACTTTCAGATGCCCTGGCCCCAACATTGTCCTTCTGGACCTACTGTCATATAATCAGGCTGGCTGATGTGACCAGGGATCCGAACAGAGCTTGTTACCACGTCAGAAAATTCCTGAGCATCCAGAGTACTCTCTTTCCTAGCAGGGGTTATGGAAAGTCATAAAATCAGAGCACTGGCATTTTTTAAATTGCTCAAATATATCTGACAAGTAAATATCTCCAAATTTGCTCTGTCAACTGGTGCTTTTTTTGATGCAAATAACATAGGATCCCTTCTCTCAATTTACCATCTGGATTTTGAGACAAGACTTGAAAAAATAAACCATCCAATGCTAACCAACAACAAAGACCACAAGATAGGAGACATGGCAGGGGTGTGTGAGTGAGAGGAGAGTTCAGAGGGGAGGACGTTGCCGGGTACAAAAGGCTCCATGGCAGGAATGATGGTGAAGGGAAGCTGCTGGAATAGTTTCTCTAGAAAGCTTAGGGGCAGGGTGAAAATACATCATGAAGGAAACAAAAAGCCTGGCAGTGTAGGGTAGCTCAGCAGACACCTAGGAAAGCACCTCGGTAGGTGCTGGCTCTAGAATAGAAATTTAAGATAGTATTTAAGACTGAAGTTAAACTGAATTTACGTATGTCTTTATTGTTTCAAAGAAAGAAAAAAAGGAGAAAGAAAAAGAAAGAAAAAGAAAGAGAAAGAAAGGAAGGAAGGAAGAGAGAGAGAGAGAGAAAAGAAAGAAAGAAAGAAAGAAGGAAAGAAAGAAAGAAAGAAAGAGGGAAAGAAAGAAAGAGGGAAAGAAAGAAAGAGGGAAAGAAAGGCAGGTGGGCAAAACAGTAACAAAACCCATAATAAATAGAAAATGTTTATGACCCAAGGAACGTACATTCTCTTTTATGCTCTCTTGCCAGGTATAAGAAATCATTTATTTTGCAAATGACCTTCGAAATGATTTAACATTTGGATTGGGTTTACCAAATAGCACTTCATAGGTGAGGGGTAGCAATGCACCATCCTTTGAAACTCAGACCTTGTTCAAGCCCCACCAAATTGTAGCCAGATTGGTGTTTTATCTCTTCAACTCTTCCTCCTTTGCCTTAGCTCTATAGCTCTGATTTTACTGATTTGGTGCTTTTGAAGCCTAGCTCAACCTTTGATTCATTTGGTCTTATTATTAGCTGAAATTATTTGATCTCTCACAGGTTATAAATATTCTAATATTGAGATCTACAAAAGATCCACTTATCTAATGTAAAGTATGGGGAGCCCTTTCTGGAAGATTCCTTTACTCTGGCTCTGTAAGACCCATCATTTACTTGGATTCTTTGATGAAACCTTGTTAAGATGACCTTGAGCCTTCCCTTTATTGGCAACTAATCTCATGACTACAGAGTTCAGGGTAGACATAGGGATTTAGGTAGTAGGTCGGAACCATTAATTTCTGCCCTTCTGATTTTAAAGGCAGAATTTTGTGTTTCTAACAGATCTGGGAGCCTACAGCCATAGCCCTGTGGCATCCTATCCCATCAGATCTCAGAAGCTAAGCAGGGTTCGGATGGAAGACCCCCTATAAACACCAAGTGCTGTAGATTGGGAGAAGGACCTGGCCACACACTCCCAAAAGTCAATCTGCCATTGAAAACCCTATGAACAGCAGAGAAGCACTGACAATAGTGTTTCGCCTATTGTAGGGTTGCTATGAGTCGGATACTGACTCCACAGCACCTGACAACAACAGTAGATCTAGGAGACACTCTGCTTACCAGCTCATAGTTAAAAGCAGTTGTTTTTTTTTTTAAACAATATAGGCAGTTAAAGAAATAGATAATGCAAAGAAGATCAAATAGCACAGCTGTGATAAATGTGTCTCTTCCAGGATGGAGCCAGCAACATGATCTGAACTCACAAATCCCACTATCGCGTAGCAACATAAATCCAAAGGGATGCGTTAGCAGCAAAGGGCAGGGGAAACCTGTGAAGGAGGAGTTTGTCACTAAATCATGGTAGAGGTAAATAAATATCTTCAGAATCTAGATGATCATCCTTTCAGAAGGTGGCCTGTGGGGACAGATTTATTCCCCCTGCATTGAAAGCCCCTAGAACTAGTAGCAGCTCCGACCTGCAACCATTTCTCACAAACGTGGAGCAAGGGAAGGATAACACCATTCCTCAGATTTCTGAGAGAATATTATTTCATCTTATTCATTCACCTAAAATTGAAACATTATAATTACATCTCAAAGTATTATAACTGTTATTGATTTTTATAACATCATAAATCAGGAAAAAGGCCTTTGATCATGTGTCTCAGTTTTTGGCTTAGGAAAAATTGATGGTCAGCAAGCTCAGGCTGTGACAAGGTCTTTCTGGGTGAGAAGGAAAAGCTCTCTCCCATGGCCTCACTGCTATCTGGCAGAAAGCAAAGAAGGGGAAAAGGCCAAGGGATTTTTATGTTTACTCGCTTCAGCTCTTCTGGTTCTTATATGCACTACAAAGTGATTATAATAGTATCGTTTTATTTTAATATCCCACATCCCAATTTACACTCTGTCTCCATCTATGTTAGTATAACCTGCTTACTAGGAGGGTGGTAATCATGATGCCCATTTTGCAGGTAAGGAAATTACGGACAGAGAACCAGAGAATTGTGTGAGGTTGCAGGGTGAGTAAATAATTGATCTGAGCTTGCTGCAAGATCATACGTCTTCCCAAGAGATGTTCTGTTCTATCTATTCTCCTACATTATTATAGGATTCTGAGAGCCTCCTGACCCCAGTGACCACTGGAGAAATAATGGGAGGACAGACGTAAAAATGATAGAGCCACTCTGCACATTTCCAAAGACCCAAGAACCAAATTGCTTTGAGTGGTAGAAATAGTCACAAGACTCACTTTTTAAATTCATGAGGTCTCAATGCTAGCCAAAGGGAAATTGCACTTACCTAGATCAAGACACTGTGTACTTTTTCTTTGATGCACTTCTCACAGGAAAATTTAAATTTAATTGTGTGATCGCTTAATTAAGCCTGTCTCTATCAATAGGCTGAAAGTTCCATTAGAGCAGGGATTTTATTTGCACTTTTGCCCACCATCCTATCCCCTCATCTAGCACAGTGTCTGGCACTCAATCAGTATTAATTGAATGGTTGGATGAATGGACTAATAAGAGGACCAGGAATCTAACAAAGGACAAAGAAAAATAAAGCTTTCCATTTAAAATAAGGAATCTCAAGTTAAATAATGAGAAGACTTAGATAGGGCAGTCTGGTCAACACAACCGACTTTTTTCTTTTATTCTGTATGGTTCACAATAGAATCATATCAATGAGGCTTTTATTTTCAGCTGCTGACATCTCATGATGGGAGATCAAAAAAAGTCAACACTGTTGAGGGTGGACATGAAAGAGAGAGTGGGAGAATAGTAGACTGACAGAGCAAAAAAAATAAAATTGTCAGCATACTAGGACAGCTACGATTATGGAGAATGCCACTTCCCAGAATGTGCAGTTGGAAAGAGCCATGATTCCCAGGATTCCTAAAAGAGATCATCCTAAGACCCATTCTAAGAAAGCATGCACAGCCATGGTGCCCTTGGACAGGAGTTCCCCTTTACTTTCTGATGGTGTCCACTTAAAGGTAGATATCCAAGTTCTTTCAAAGATTCTAGAGTCAGGGAGATAGGTACAATTAAGTAGTTGAAATAGGGATTTACTCTTAATGATGGCCTTACTAGTAGTAAACCTAACTAAATTGAGCCAAGTGGCTTTGGGTCCAACTTTAGCTTCTGTATTTTGATCTTCTTTGTTTCTTCTGTATCAACTGCAGTTTTATAAAAGTCATTGAGTCGTCAAGTTGACATATTCAAACCCGGGCATGGTGGCGCATGCCTGTAATCCCAGCAACTCGGGATGAAGAGACAGGGGGATCGCAAGTTCAAGACCAGAGGCAGTCTGCACAATTTAGTGAGAATTTGTCTCAAAAAGTAAAAAAAAAAAAAAAAATGCACTGGGGGCGCAGCACAGTGGTATAGCACTTGCAAAGCATGCAAGTATGAGGCCCTGAGTTCAACTCCCAGTATGGAAAAAAAATTGACATATTCAGTGTCTCAAAATGGTAAACGGTCCAGAATGACAGTAATGCTTGCACATGCTCAGTACTACTGGTTGGTCCCTCTCTCTCTCTCTCTCTCTCTCTCTGTCTCTCTCTCTTTCTTTTCTTTCCTTTTCAACTATTATTCAATTTTTATACAGTATAGTGAGTTTCATTATGGGATTTTCATACAAATATGTCATATATTTTGCACATCCTCTCCCTTATCAGCCTGCAGCTCTACCACCCTGGCATCTGATTCCATCATATCTCAGAAGCTAAGCAGGGTCAGGCCTGATTAGTATTTGGATTGGGACCACCAAGTGACACCAGGTGCTATAGGCTTAGGAGGAGGACCCAGTAGCCCACTCCCAAAAAACAATCTGCCTTTGAAAACCCTATGAATAGCAGAGAAACATGGACAATAGTGCTGGACATGGCACAGAGTTCCGTAGTGTTTCTTCTGTTGTATATAGGATCTCTATGAGTCAGACTAGACTCCAGGGCACCTAACAACAACAACCCCCTCATCAACACCCATATGTAGCTACTTCTGTTCCTCCCACTAATCCCTTCCTTGCTCCAGATACATAACCTTGTATTTTCCATTCCCAGACAGACAGACACACACACACACATATTCATTTTAAGGTAAATCTAGCTTCCATATATGAGTGAAAGTATACATTATTTCTCTTTCTGAGTCAGGCTTATTTCACTTAAAATGATAATCTCCAGTTCCATCCATTGTCATGAAAATGACATAATTTCATTCTTTTTTTATGACTGTAAAATATATTCCACTGTGTGTATATTTGATATATATATGTGATATATATGTGATATATATCTCACATTTTTAGTCTATTTATCTGTTGATGGACATCTGGGCTGATTCCTTATCTTTAAGATTGTGAACAGCACTGCAATGAACATGGAAGTGCAGGTACCTCGGTGGTATGATGACTTAGACTCTTTTAGGTATATACCATGAGTGGTATATCTAGATTATATGGTAGTTCTATTTTTATTTTTCTGAGGAAACATATTGATTTCCACAATAGATATACTAATTTACAGTCCTGCCAGCCGTGTAAAAAGTGTTCATTTTTCTCGCAACCTCACCAGCATTTGTTGTTTATTTTGTGCATGGTAGCTATTCTAACTTGGGTGAGATGGAATCTCAGTGTAGTTTGAATTTGCATTTCTCTGATGGCTAAAGATATTGAACATTTTTTATTCATATAGACCACTTTTTTTTTTCTTTTGAGAACTATCTGTTCAATTCAACTGCCTGCTTATAGATTGGATTATTTGTTTATTGGTATTTGACTTTTTGAGTTCTTTATATATCCTAGATATTAATCCCTTGTCAAATATACAGTTCATGAAGATTTTCTCCCACTGGGCTCTCTCTTTACTGATTATTTCCTTGCCTACATAGAATCTTTTTAATTTCATGCTATTCCATTTGTCAATTTTTGGTACTATTTGCTGGGCCATTGGAGTTGTTTTAAGAAAGTACCTGCCTATGCCCATGTGCCAAAGTATGTTCTCTGCATTTTCTAGTAGTTTCAAAGTTTCCAGTTTTACATTAAGATCTTTGATCCATTTTGAATTTATTGTTGTATAAGGTGAGAGATATGGATCTACTTTTTTACTTCTACATGTGGATATCCAGTTTTCCCAGAACCATTTGTTAAGAAGCTGTCTTTTGTACAATATATGTTTTTAGCATTTTTGTCAAAAATCAGGTTGCTGTAGCTGTGTGGATTTATTTATGGCCCCTCTGTTCAATTCCATTGATCTTTATGTCTGCTTTTGTGCCAGTACCAAGCTGTTTTTGCTACCATGGTCATGTGATATAATTTAGTATCAGGCATTGTGATGCCTCCTGCAGTGTCCTATCTGCTTAGAATTGCTTTGGTTATTTGGCATCACTTATGCTTCCATATGAATATTTTTTCTATTTTTTGTGATGTATATCATTGGAATTTTGATGAAGATTTCATCGAATCTGTAGATCACTTCTGGTAGTACTAGAAATCAATGGCAAGAAAAATTACAAAACTATTACCAATACATGGGAATTGAACAACACACTTTTGAATGATCAAAGGATAACTGAAAAGAATCAAGTAGGAAAATTAGAACTTTCTAGAATCAAATGAAAATGAAAACACAACTGACCAGAACTTTGCGATACAGCAAAGGCAGTTCTACAAGGGAAATTTATAGCTGTGAGTGCTTACATCAAAAAATCAGACAGCTCAAATAAATAACGTAGTGTTATATTTGAAGGCATTAGAAAAACAACAAGTCAACCCCAAAATTGTTAAGCCAAACCCATCAGAATAACAGTAGATCTTTTACCATTATTGTTGTTAGGTGTGGTTGAGTTAGGTCCAACTCATACTAACCCTATGTACAAAAGAAAGAAACACTCCCTGATACTGTGCCATGTCCAGCACTATGTAAGTGCTTCTCTGCTCTTTATAGGGTTTTAAAGGGCTGGTTGTTCTGGATTCCTTCAGAAGTGGATTGCTATATCTTTCTGCCATTTTTGTGGTGCTAGGGATCAAACCCAGGGACTCAGAGAGTGCAGAGTAGCACTTTACCAACTGATCTAACACTAGTCCAGATTCTCATCAGTAAACCTTACCAGTAATCCTAAAATCCCAGGAATGTATGGAATTATGTTAAGCCCTGAAAACAAATAACTGCCAACCAAGACTACTATATC
The DNA here is from genome assembly GCA_007922755.1 of Pedetes capensis. Taxonomy (NCBI): domain Eukaryota; kingdom Metazoa; phylum Chordata; class Mammalia; order Rodentia; family Pedetidae; genus Pedetes; species Pedetes capensis. Next base: position 57,876 of record VMDO01001575.1, read on the forward strand.
CAGCAAAATTATCCTTTAAAATAGATGAAATAATAGATAAAAAAAAAAAGACCTTCTGAGATAAGCACAAACTTAAAACAATTCATGACCACAAAACCAGCATTGCAAAAGATATTTAAAGGAATCCTATGCATAGAGGTAGAAGACAGAAACACACAAATATGAAAGCCCAGGAATGATTAAACTCCATGGGAAATGCATAGGAACAAATAATAGCAAAGAAATAACCAAAGATACCTAACTCGAAAACCAGCAAACCTCTAATATGAACTGGTGAGAATATAAAGAACAATCAACACTCAAACCTATTTAGACAAACAACCAACACATTACACAAAACACCAAATTCCTCTCACTAATAACCCTAAATATAAACGGTATTAATGTTCCACTTAAGAGGCAGATTAGCCAATTACATTAAGAAACAAGACCCAACTACATGCTGCCTTCAGAAGACATCTCACTGGTTAAAAGAGAGAGAGAGAGAGAGAGAGAGAGACAGACAGACAGACAGACAGACAGACAGACAGACAGAGACAGACAGACAGAAAATGAAAGGGTGGAAAACAATTTACCAAGTATAGGGGCAAAAAATTAGGGGTTGCTATACTGGTATCTGGCAAAATAGACTTCAGTCAAAAATTAATCAGAAGAGACAAAGAAGGTCAATACATATTATTAAAGGAAACAAGATGACATAACAATTGTAAATATTTATGCACTGAACATTACTGCACCTAACTTCATAAAACTGACACAAATGGTAATAAAGGAACAGATAGATCCAGATATAATAATAATGGGTGACTTCAATACCCCATTCTCATCAATAGACAGACCATCCAAACAAAAAGTCAACATAGAAATCCTAGAGTTAAACAACACCATAGACCAGTTGGACTTAACAGACATCTACAGAATATTTCACCCAACAGATGTGGAATACACATTCTTCTCAGCACCACATGGAATTTTTTATGAGATAGACCACATTTTATATCACAAAACTAGCCTTTACAAACACGGATTCTTGTAAAAGAATACTCATGGCTAACAGCAGCAGGACAAACATTCCTGGAAGTCTTCAGATTTGTTGTTAGTGAGCACCAAATTTCCAAATTTCTGCTCTTAAGTCACTATAGGGTTTGGCTCAATGGGTAGAGTAGTGCTCCGCACTGCAAAAATGGGAGAAGGATCTGACAATCCACTCCTAAAGCTATTATGAAATGATGAGCCACTGAAACCCTATGAATAGTGGAGAATTACTGACATAGTGCTGGACATGGCACAGTGTCAGAGAGTGTTTTGTTCTGTTGTACACAGGGTTGCTATGAATTGGACCCAATTCAACGACACCTAACAACAACTAGAAGCTCTTAAGCCAAGCTGGATTTTTGCTTCAGTAAGAAACAAAGATTGCAGAAGGTGGCATGGGGAGGAGAAACAATGTAGAGAGAGGGTTGAAGCAGGAGAGGATAATCTCAATGTAAGCAAGGCAACTTCACAAGTACATGAGAAAATTATACTAATGCCTATGAGTTTTACTACTTATTAGTCAAAAAGTTCCATAAACTTTGTAAGTTGATGAAAGTATAACCAAAACTGATGTAATAGTTGTATCATGGAAAACCAAATGCTGTATTGTTCTCTACTCCACCAACATTGACCAATAAAGAAAAAAAAAAAAAAGACTAGTTTTTTTTTTAAAAGTTGTATACATTGTTTAGCTTCTTATAAAGTCAAAACTTGTTATTATATTGTACATTTGTTTTGGAACCTTATGCAATAAAGATTTAAAGCAATAAAAAAGAAAATAAATAAATAGTTTCTATATTAAGCTGTAGCCCTGTGGCATCCGATCCCATCAGATCTCAGAAGCTAAGCAGGGTGAGGCCTGGTTAGTACTTGGATGAGAGACCGCCTGGGAACACCAGGTGCTGTAGGCTTGGGAGACAGATCTGGCAACCCCCTCCCAAAAATCAATTCACCATTGAAAACCGTATGAATAGCAGAGAAGCACTGACAATAGTGTTTCACCTGTTGTATGTAGGGTCGCTATGAGTCGGATACCGACTCGACAGCACCTAACAACAGCAGCAGCAGCATATTATGTTCACAATTACAGTATAACTTATTGCTTTTAACTTTAAAGAGCATGTTGGAGCTGGAGGGTTAATTTTCCAAATGTAACTGGTAATGCAACAGGTATCTTATTGATAATTGTCTTTAGTTTGTGCATTCTCTAGCTTCCAGGTCTATTAATTTTAATATAGAAAAAATGCCATATTAGTTAAACATTAAAGTGGGTCTTTAAAAAGCCAGTTCTTCCTCATGTTCAATGGTCTGTTTTCTCTGCTGTGGCTCACTGTCCTGTTTCCTTTCTCTGTGCCATTCTTCCTCCTCCATTATATGGCCCACTACCTCAGGTCCCCATTTCACAGACTCAAACTGTCTAGTACAGGCTGGATATATAGCAGGTGCTCCAGAGAAATTTGTTGAATAATTCAATTAATGCTGGAGGCACATCCTCAAAGCCAATCAGAATTATGCTCCTCCCTAAGGAAATTTACTAACATGAAAAAGTATGCCATGAATTAAGACACCAGATGTGACATCATGTTCAGAACTGAATCGAGCTCAAATAAAGGCATCATTACTCTATTGCCCCTTCCCTGCGTGGAATGCCAAATCTTGCTCATTCATATTTTCTTCAGAGACAGCTTCTAATGCTTCATTAACGTTTATGAAACATTTTGCAAGCTCCATGGAAGTCATTAAGGAGTGAAATGTTCGTAGTAGTTCTAGCCCAGCTCGAAGTCAAGTTCATCAAACATCTCCAGGAAGAATTCCCTAAACTAATTGCATCTTGCTCATTTTCTAACACCTGCCAGAATTTTTCCACACCCTAGGTCCTTAACTCCATTATAATTTCGGAGATTTGGTTTTGTCCTTCCTTCCAGAAGATCCCAGAAAATATCCCTTGCATCAATTTTTTCATTCTTTAAGCACCTTTATGAAGTATGGTAGGATGGAGAGAGAATGGGGCTTTGGAGGGACCATTTTGACTTTCTCCCCTCTAAGGAAAGTTTTGTTCTTCCTGCAGTAAATCCTGGTAAAGCTGAGACGAGAACCACAATCTGTCTACTGAGCAATTGGAGGAATTGCCCTAGTTGGTGTTGTTATTTCTATTTATATACAACAAAAGTCAAGGGACCATATTAAGGTACTTGTAAGATACAGGGCAATATGAGCTCAGTCTGATAATCAGCTCAAGAATAAAGAAATCTTTTTGCATGTTCAAGGCTCTAGCTGATCTCTAGCCCTGTGGATACTACTGCAAATTTCCCGGTGTTACCTGTTGGTCACCCTTTGCCTCATTAAATGACTGCAGATCAATGAGCATGAGGAATCAGAAGATGTTTCTGTCCTAGGAAAGGCAAATTGCAGTCTGACTTCAAAGCAACACACATGACCTCACACAAAAGTGTTCCAGTTTATTACTTTGCATGACTGTGTGTTTCAATTTATTACACCGATAACTTACCTTGTACTACTCTGTGTTCAATTATGTATTTCCTCTTCTCATTACAGACCTTCAAACGACCACAAAAATATATTCATTTAATGCTTTTTCTGATCTTTTAAAATTTTTATCACTCGGAAAAGAGGAAGAAAATGGCTTGAGCACTGGGTATAAGCTCAGATTGATTCTATATACTTAAATGACCCAGATAATTGGACCAAAGAAAGTGTCACCTGAAATGGTTAAATCGTACCTAGAAAAACATACTCGGGGTCTTAAAAACCTAGATACTTTGCACACATTAACATGCCCAGTATATAGTACAATGTAAGAAAGGGGGCAAAATATAAAATATTTGGGGTCCAAAAGAGATCATGTGTACAAAGGTAGGATTTTAGAAACAAGTGAGGTCAACAGTTTGAGACTTATATTCTAGTTGAGAATCTTACACTCGCTAGATTTGTGACTTAAGAAAGGAGATCTAGGAGTATACTCTCCGTTTGAAATTATATGACTTGACTTTTTTGTTTTATTTATTTATGGATTATTTATTTATTTTGTGATACTGGGGGGCTGAATCCAGGGCTGAAACATGCTTTGCAAGCATTCTATCACTGAACTGCGCCCAAGCCCCTGTTTTATGTTTTATCTTGAGAAAAGGTCTCACTAAGTTACTCAGGCTATCTCTGGCCTTAAACTTGCAATCCTCCTGCCTCTGTCCCCCAAATTGCTGGGATTACAGGTGTGAGTCACTGAACCCAGCTTTGACTTTTCAAAATTTTAAAAGCCAAAATTAAGCCAAGTTAATTAATTGATAACATAGATATGATGAACCATATATGAGTCAGTATCTTCTCTCCCTCCATAGAGAAAGAAGCACCGTGAAAATGGTCTAAACTTTGTCTTGTATTAAGATGGTCCTGCCTGTGGGTTTAAAGCATGACCTGAGGAGCAAAGGATATGGCACTGGTTCTATCACTATAACTCTCTCTTCTGAAGTTTGAAATTTATTTACTGAGGGCTGCAATGAGCCAAGGCTTACATATTAGTGTTTCTAAGAGAAGTAATAGTTATTTCCATTCATCTTCTATGGAGTAAATGAATGGAGATGGTAAATGAATTTGGGGCTCTCTACAATGTGAGGTTCAGAGCCACTGATTGAATCTTTAGGGAGACTAAGAATAAAGGGCACTAACTCCTCCTTCAGAGACCCTCCTTGTCATTCCTCTGCCTTCATACTCTCTCTACTGTTACCAAAGCTGGACAGCACTTGCCCCTCAACAACGCTAGACATCTTTTCCTGAGCTATCCATTCATATTTCCGAGCTATCTGCTCTTCAAATTACATCTGTTTATCTTTTAGGATGCTGTTAAGTTCTTTCCCCAAACCTCATTAATAAATTATTTTATCCTTCTTAACAAAAAAGCATACATTCAGCATTTTAAATGAGAAAATAAATGGTATTACCATAATACAAACATCATGACTCATTCCTAAAATAATTGTTTCAAAGCATCAGATTAAATTTGAAAGATATTCAGGAGGCAACCATTTGTTTAGGTTATACAATGGCTAGCAATCGATTTAATTCTTTTTGCCAATTCAATTCAATTTAGAAGGAGTAAACTTCATGGATACGATGGTGTCTTGCTGTATCGTGAAATCCATTTGTCATTGTTTACTTCATTCATTGCCTATTTACCTGATAAACACTTATGAATTTCTAAACTATTGCTGAGTAATATGCTAAGTGTTTGGGATATGGAGATTTAAGGAGAAAGAGCCCTGAGCAGGTCTCCTGCAGCTGTAGGGCTCCTTGAGGTAGTAGTCACTCTAACTCTGCCTTGTTCCTCTCTCACCAGGACATCATATGGAGCAAGGCATGGGGTTTCTGGATCACTCTGATTTCCAAGGTCATTGAAGCAAGTGCCCAACAACCCTATTATCCAGAGCTTCCCAAAAGCTGTTTTGCATTTCATCTGGCACCAAACTCAATTTCTTGTTCACCCTGACTTTAAGTAACAGTTTTTGATTTAAATCTTTCTCATTCTGATCCTCTCTGTTCAGCATCACAGAGTGACGCTTCACCCAGCTGTGCCTCTTCTTTGGCACCTTCTTGAGGTAACACCCTTTCAGCGGTGTGCAAATCAGGTAACCTCCTTGAAAGCCAGAGACCCACAATCTGGAGCTGCCTTTGCTGAGAAATTCTCCTCATTATAAAGGCATCCGATAACCTATTTTGAAATATAAAACAGTCCTTTCAGGCTGCAGTTGAAAAACATCGTATTTTAAGATTTGTCTTGAACGCCTCCCTTCAAGGGCTGCTTAATGAATTCACGAGCTTAAAGGGAGTCAGAGAAGAAAAGTCTTCTTTGCGTTATCTTTGTTCCCTCAAGAAATTAATACACATTATGATTTATGGAGGCCATTCCAAGACATGTGTGTCCAAGCTCCCGTTTGCTAGGCACATCTTGCAATGATTCCTTCCTAGACCTATCTTCAAGGGTGGACAGTGTGCAGGGCCTTCTCCCACAGGGAACAGATGACACATATTAGGGCAATTCAAGAAGAGTTCACTCACAAAGACTAACTGGAAAGGTGCAGGTGGGGTATAAGGAAACCCCAAAGGATGGTCCAGACACCCAAGCTGGCTGTGGCTTCTCAAGCTGGCCCCAGCCCTGAAGAGATCAGGGAAGGGCAAGGTTATCAGAATGTTAGGGAAAGAGGCAAGCATACGGGCTGCCTGGGAAAGGAGAGACCCTCTCTGGAGGGACACAGCTAGTCTGAGAAACCCCTACAAAAGAATCCACAGAGATACATAATCCCTTCCTCTATGAATTCACCTTAGCCTGCAGCCACACGACTATGGCATCTGATCCTGTCAGATTTTGGAAGCTAAGCAGTGTCGAGCCTGGTTAGTACTTGGATGGGAGACGCCTGGGAACACCAGGTGCTGTGGCTTTGGAAGAAGGACCTGGTAACCCACTCCCCAAAACCAATCAGCCATTGAAAACCCTATAAATAGCAGAGAAGCACTAAATAGTGTTTAGTCTGCTGTACATAGGGATGTAATGAATCGGACAATGACTTGATGGCACCTAACACTACCATGGACTCACCTTAAAAGCGTTGGACACAGGAGCCCACTGAAAGTTTCCTATAAGTTTCCTAGGGCAGAAGACAAGGTGAAAATAGGTAGAGAGTGTTTCCAGAAGGGCAAATGGGATGCCTCAGGCACATGTAGAGAGCATGTGGACCATCGTCCCCTTCCCAGGGAACTACTGCTGTAGCTTCCACCTGGTCTCCCTGCTCTAGCGTGAGCATGCATCCAGGACATGGTCCTTCATGTTTCTTCTCTGTACTTTTGCATAGTGTCCATTTTCACATTCCAAAATGCCCTGGTTTAGACAATAGACTGCATGTGTATCCTACCTGATTTCAACTCTTCACCCCATGTATTCTGTTCTCCAAGGTACCAGGGTGATCTTTGAAAACAGAGAATGGGAGTTTGTAACTTGTATGTGCTCAAAAGTCAGCCAGGGCTTCCCACATCACTCACAAAGTATCAAAAGCCCTCAGCACAGGCTGCAAGGTGGAAGGGCTCCACCTCCCTTGGTTCTTTGACTCCATCTCCTCCTGCTGTCCCGCCCCAGACACACGGGGTCTCCAAGCTATTTGCACAGTTACCTGGGACCTTTGCTCTTGCTGTTCTGTCTGTCTAGAAAGTGCTTCTCCAAGACAATCCTCTAACTTACTCTCTCGTTTCCTTCATATTTTTAATTAAAAAAAAATCACATATTAGGAAATCTTTCTTAACCACCAATTTTTTTTTCTGTCCCAGGAGTTGAACCCAGGGCCTTGCACATGCCACATAAGTGCTTTGTCACTGAGCTGCACCACAGTCCCTTTATTTATTCATTTGCTTGTTTTTGTTTTCTTGTTTCGAGACAGAGTCTTGCTAAATTCTTCAGACGCCTAGCCTCAAACTCATGATCCCCCTGCCTCAGCCTCCAGATCAATGAGATTACAGCCATGTGACACAGCACCTAGCTTGACCACCAGTTCTGTGTTTCTTCCCATGGTAAGACCTTCTCCTTTCCTTGCTTTTTCTTCTTGAAACTTCACATCATCCATTTATTTATTTTCTGCCTTTCTCCTCTAAAGGAGAAGTGTCCTATGAACAGATCTATATTTCACTTGGGCTATTATCATAATCCTAGAGTTTAGTAGATTGCTTGGCACATATATTATGCTCAATGAATATTCCTTGGACAAATAGAAAATAAAAATTATAGGTATAGAAGATGGAGTTGGGCTTCAATCTGTGAATACAAAGATAGTTGAAGTATCCTTTAACTAAATAATCTAAGAATATATATTGCATAAACTCTAAGATATAATACAAAATGAGAGTGATTATTAATATTGCTCTTGTCACTACTATCAGCACACAGGGTGAATAGGCTAAATCATATCTCAAGATCCTTTCATTTATTTCTATTATAAGGACTTTTTTCACTTAAAATTTTTATTAAGAATGTACCTGATAAGGAATCCCTTTACTGAATAAATAATCATTTATTCACTAAAATATTTATGAGTCATATTGAGAACATTAGATTTTGTGTTTGGTTTATTCAGCCACAAAGAACATGAATGAATTACATCAGAGCACACATAGGCCACAATAAATATGGTATTAAAATATAAAAAGTCCATATTTTAAAAGAGAAAAGGACTCAAGGTGGAGATGAAAGGTTTGCTTTAAGAACATTCGTGTGACATTTGATCTCGCTGAGTCCAGCTTGCAGATCTGTGTTCTCATCAACCTTCACATCAGGGAAGAGAGTCATTTCTTTTTATCCAGCCAACCAAAAGGTGGCAGATCACACATCACCTCCCTGCACCCACCCTAACACTGAGAACAAAGCAGCATTCACTGTATATTATCCACTTTTCCTTTGACAACCTAGGACAGTTCATGTATCAAGAGCGAATGTTGAATCCAAAACCATAATTAAGCTTAATAAAAGATAAGAATTTATTTTCTTGTAATTAGCATCACCCTGAGCTTCTAGATGCCCCATACCCTCATTCTCAGTCTTAAGGAAAGTCATAATGTAAGAATGCTAAAGGGAAAAAGGAGAAAGAACATCACTATCATACCAACTGTTGTCCAAGCTAAGTCTCACGAGTATGGTTTTTACCATTTTTATGGATGAAGATGTTGAAACTTAGCACAACTATATAACCTGTCCACAACAACTCAATAACTGATATTTAATAGGGCCAGGAGAATTTTAACCTATAGCTGTCTATCTCTCAAAGCAATGACCTTTCACTTAGACCATTCAGCCTTTCATTTCCAGACTTACAGAACTAAAAGGACATTTTGTTTGGAGGGTTTAAGCCAAGTCCATGCTCAGACTCTACCAGCTAAGGGATCTGAAGCAATTTCAAAGAATCAAAGTTACCTCAATTGAATTTAGATCCAATTTGTTTCCATTCTCTTGAGGAAGAAAGGTGTCAGGTATTACCATTTCTACCATCAGACTTTATCACTTTCAAAGGCCCACACTTGCCCTATTCTCACAGAATTCTTGAATCCTTAAATTTTTCATTTCAAGTCCAAGGTTCTGGAGCCTTGAGGTTTTGCCATAAAAGCACATAAGAAAGAATATTCCCTTTACATACGAAACATTTAAGTTAGGTTTGCTTTTCTAGAGCGATTTATGGGGGAGGACATTGATTAACTGAATACTTCACTCTATTAAATGAGATAGATTTGATGACTATTCATACTACAAAAGAATCTTGAGCAAAAAATATTTGTCCAGAGATCAGCTTTAGTGTGCAAGCTTTGCTTTTCCTTTCCCAGCATGAAAAATATGATTTGCTTTTTTAAAAATGCCAATACCCTTACATGTTTCAGAATCACACTAAGTCTAATAAATATTTGTTAGTACCACCTGCTATGTGTTCACTGGAGTGCAGCAAGAAGATTATGATATAATCTGTGACCTTTAGGGAATTTTAATGACATACAGGAGCCAGGAAATATACTCACATTTGATAAATTTCTGTTTTAGAAAGTCTACTTGAACGTTCAAATAGCTTACATGCAGGAAGCTCTTTGGAAGTGTAAGAAACCTATGGGCTATAGACTAGAAACATCTACAAGGACTGGCTGGATTAATAAAACAGAAGTCAAGGTTGCTTTTCATGGGACCTCAGAGATACCATTTCCTCTCCCTTCTTATCACTTAGCTTCACTATGGTCTCTTATTTTCTGTCATTTTGGCCCTTGCTGCAGACTTGGGCTTAGTTCAGTTGCTAGAGTGCTTGATATGCATGCTCTGAGGCCCTCAATTCAATCCCCAGCACCACAAAAATGGGAGAAGGACCTGGCAGCCCACTCCTGAAGCAATCCTGAAACAATCACCCATCAAAAACCCAATGAACAGCAGAGAAACACGGATATCATGCCAGCCACGGCACAGGGTAGAGGAAAGTTTTGTTCTGTTGTCCATAGGCTCTCTATGAGTGGGACCAGGCTTGAAGGCATCTAACAATAGGTGCTTGCTACTCAAAACTAGGATGATTGTTAAAATTTTAAACTATTGGGCCCAAACCAGACCTCCTCAATCAGAAGCATCAGTTAAACCATATCTCCAGGCAGATGACACAGATATTCAATTTTGAGGAACATTAACCTAGACTATGGTGATCACCTTCCCAGGGAACTTGTCCACATTACACATGGTCACACTCCATATGGTCAGCAGGATGGTCTTTCTACAGGAAACACCTGCCCTACTCACTCCCCAGCTTGAAACATTGCAACACTTCTATGCATACAATGTTCAGTCCAAGGTATATAATACTTCCTCTTACCATTCTAAACTCTTTCTCCCTGCAATCCACTACTCACCTCCCGTTCCAATGCCCAAGCCCTTGGCAAGTCCTCAAACATTTTTTTACATAGTCACACTTCCTTGATTTTAGAGTCAAACCACTCCATCTAATCAGGAAAGCCCTTCTTCCCTTCTTAGAATTTTTTTGTTCCCATGGATTTCCAACATATTGGTCCAACACCAGGCTCCCAATAGAAATTTATAAGATTACTCCACTCAGAACTGATAGTTTCCTCCTCTATGCTCTGAAAGTCTTTTTTTCATAGTTGTCTGACTTACCTGAAATATTTGTCCTCAATGAGATATAGGTTTAAACATGACTGATGGTTTTCGCTTAGGCAGCTCAATAGACAGCAAGTGTCATTATGCATTAGTTTATTCGTTGCATTCTAGTATGACAGCTTGGATGTCAAGAGCAAAATGAGTCTGAATTTTAATGCAAATATCCTAGATAGTTTAATCTCCCCTTCCTTCCAGTGCATGGTGAACTGGAAGAGCATAGGACTGTGGAGTTGTAAGACTTCCAATCTCCATCATTGCCCAGCTCCATGATTTTGGACAATTAACCTCAATAAACAAGCTTCATCATCTTTAAAGTATGAATAATAATTAGAACTGTTCCCAAAGACAATAAGAATTAAACGGGATAAGCTCTGTGCAAGCATTAAGTAGAAAGTATTGTATAATACTATTTTGTATTTATTAATTCACTTAATATAATTTGAGCATTACTTCCTGAAGCCTATATTAGATACACAAGTTATAAGGATTATTCATAAGTTATATCAATCCAAATAACAAAGTTTATCTGGGGGAGCATATGCAAAGGAAAACCTTGGAGACAATATGTAAGTTGCTACTCTGGCAATCCAAAAACTAACTCGGCATAAGAAATTTTAGGAAAGGATTCACAAAGAAAGTGATATTTCAGTTACCCTCCCCCAAATATTCTGACTGAGGATAACATCTGAAAGTTCTTCACTAGAAAAAAAACTAATTATTGGCTTTTACTTTGTCTAGACAGATACAGCTGAAAAACTCATTAAATTCTAGAATATCTACAGTAGATCCTCACATGGCAAGACTCTTCTTCCTCTTCACTCAAACAATTATGTGGCTTGGTGCCAGACTCCTAACTGTCCCATCTCATCTTCCCTCCCATGCATGTCCAGGGGTATACATACTGTTTACTAATGACAGTATACTTGGCTTGGATTCCTACTGAGAGCCCAAGTTTCCTATGTCTGTCATGCCCTGGGATTTCATCATTGGCAATTTAAACATCATTCTCATGCTAAGTCACTTCCAGCCCTTATATCCTCCATGAAGCGCTCCCTCTTGTCCCAGCCCCCAGGGAATCTCTGCAGTTCTTGATGTACCATCCAGCAAGTCACTTCATCATGTGTGTGTATGTGGTGCTATTGTTGTTGTTGTTGTTTTTAGGTGCCGTCGAGTCGGTATCCGACTCATAGCGACCCTCTGTACAACAGGGGAAACACTATTGTCAGTGCTTCTCTGATGTTCATAGGGTTTTCAATGGCAGATTGATTTTTGGGAGGGGGTTGCCAGGTCCTTCTCCCAAGCCTACAGCACCTGGTGTTCCCAGGCGGTCTCCCATCCAGGTACTAACCAGGCCCGACCCTGCTTAGCTTCCGAGATCTGACGGGATCGGATTCCACAGGGCTACGGCTGCAGGCCGTGGTGCTATTACTCCACTGCTTTATTGTTATGCCATTGCTTCTCCAGGTTGGAAAGTCACTGAAGAATGGAGTTTTGGTGTTACTCCTACTCTGCATCTTCCATTTTCCTACTCTGACTCCTTGAACGGGACTTCTCCACCCACCTTGTTTCAGATCGATGGGCCCATTTCCTAAAAATAAAAAAACTCCAACTGTTTAACTAAAGGACTGGACTAGAGGACTTCCAAGTTGGCCACAGAATAAGCAATCTACATTCCTTTCCATAAGGGGTCTCTCTTTTCATTTTATAAGGTGTTTTCTTATGCAAAATTGAGCTAGTTTTGAGTCCAAATTTGTGTGTACCCCAGAAGCTGCCTCTATCTCAATACTCTGGGAGAATAATGGAGTCTATTTTGCAGACCCTGTCACTGTTCTACCATATAACATCCCATTATTCTTCTGAAATGGAAGATTAAGTTTCCCACCATGTCTGACTGAAGGACCAATATCATAAAATACATAACCATTTGCCTGCAATTCCCCTGAGGAAGGTTATTAACAACAACTTAGTCCCTGATAAATGACTGTTTCTAAGGTAGTGGTTTATATCAAGGTTCCTAAATACACAATGTTTAAATTTACCCAGACAGCCATGTGTCAAATAAACAGCAACTGATTATTAAAACCCACACTCATTCTTAGGTAAGACAGTGCTGTGGAACTCTGGATGTTCTGCATCATTGACTTGTCTTAAACATACAAGTGTATCTAATAATCTACACCCTCTTCTCATTACCTTATTAAACAACACTTACAGTTTCGCTGACAAAGAAGAGTGCCTCATTGGTTGTCAATTGCAATCCAGAAACATGCATGGTGACACAGGATTAAATGTCACCAAAGTAATATGATATTGCTCATGGAATGTGGGGGTTAGAAGGAAACTAAAGGCCTTCAAGGGCAAGTCCCCATTCAGAGATCAAGTGCCTTCTCTCGGCATCCTCACAAAAAAAGAGTCATGCAATTATTTGAGCCTGAGTGTCTCCAATGAGGGGACAGCAATGACTTTATGAGGGAGTCATTAAAAAGTATTTTCCCCAGGAGACTTTTACCCTAGTTTCTAATCATTCCTGTGGAAGCAGCAACCACCTCTAAATGAAAACAAAGAGAGAGAGAAAATCTAGTCTATTTATGGAGCATCAATTACATTTTTGTATTTCACATTACACACACATACCCACACCTTCATATATATGATCTTAATAATTTGTACGTCACTATAACAGCAGAGTTAATAGCATGTTTTGAAGTCACATAGATCTGCATTTAAATTCCAGAACTCCACTGTAGTAACTGATAACCCTTGGCAAGTTATCTACTTCTGTACACCTCGGTTTTACCACTGTAGTTATCTTAATGGATTTTTGTACAGATTATCTGACATTATGTATAGAAAGTATTCAGTGTTCAATGCCAAGGAAAATGCTCTAAACCTGGCTATTTTAGTAATACTTGCAGTAACATTGAAGCATGGAGTCCCTACAACTCTGTTTTGTGAAGATAGCTTTAATGTTTAATAGGAGTCCTCTCTTCTCTGTGCTTAACATGATCAGTAAACCTGAACTCAGCCCTATCTGTGGAAAGTCTCTTTCCACCTGAGACAGTCCTCTGGATCATGTGTAGCCCTTGTAGAGTCATATTGGTACTGGACACAGGACTGCCATAAGGGACCAATAAGCAAAGGCCAAAGTAGAGCTTTGACTTGCCTCTGCCAGACACAGTGGTTGCACCAATGCCTCAATAGCTCCAACCTGCTACATCACCTCAAATTCAACAAAGGCATTCTGATACCGGTCAATGTATAGTAGATTGCTGTTGTTGTTAAGTGCTAGATAGCACAACAAAATTTTTTTAACCCATGTTAATGCAGAAAGAATGAAGAAAGCAATCAATTAGTGAACTAGTGACTGGCCAATCTAAGAAAAGCTGAGAAGCAGTGGGTAGGAAGGCAGAAACATGAGTTTCTTGGCAGCTTGGGAGGCCCCAAGAAGGGAGAATGAGCTGTTATGACTTCATTTTCATAGCAGTTGTCACACATCAACTGAGTGAGGTCCTTTTGCTCTATCTGGACAGAAATTGTGAGTAGGAAAGAAGGAACCCTTCAAGTGCTCATCTGGGGCAGCAGTTGTGTCCTTTGGCATTTGACAGCAGTGAGCAGTGACAGTGGGTAAGTGGGAGCAGCAGAAGCAAGTGCTGTCTTTTAGTGTTACAGCTCTTATGTAGGCCAAGGAGGTCAAGATCCCTCAGCCCTTCAAGTGTTACAGCTCCTATGTAGGCCAATGAGATGGATGCTTCTAAGCCCATAAATGCTACAGTTCATAGGTAGTTCAACAAGGTTGAGATTCATCAGTGCAGAATAGCAGCTAGCATTGCAGCTCTTAGGTAGGAGCAGGTATGGGGATTCCCCAGCCCTAGATAACAGCTAATGTTGAAGCTTTTTAGCAGGACTAGATATGGACTGGCTGGGAATTAGCTCAGTTGATAGAGTGTTGCTCTGCAGTCTGAGGTCCCGAGTTCAATTCCCAGCACCACAAAAATGCAAGAAGGATGTGGCAATCCACTCCCAAGGCAATCCTGAAACAATCAGCCATTGAAAACCCTATGAGGGTCACTATGAGTCGGACACAACTGGATGGCACCTAACAATATATGGACATTCCTCAGTCCTAGAAAGTGGCCAGCATTACAGCTCCTGTGCCTAAGTTGTCTGAGATTGTTAGTCCTAAAGATCTGACAGCTCTCTGGAACTCTTCTAGTGACTAGGGCAGGCAATTTCTCTTTTCTGGCTCTTTATGGCCTTTTTTTCTCTCTTCTTCCTGCTCTAGTCACTCTCTTGAACTGTTCTGCTGCCTCTTATTGCTAGGGCCACTGTACCTATTGATGCCATTTGGAAGGCAGCATCTACAACTCTTCTGCTGATGGTGGTTACTGATCTTACAGCCTTGATTCTTCTTCAGCTGTCAAGCAGGTAATTATTTCACTGTTTCTGCAGCTCAGTGTTCTGGCTCCTCTTCTGTCTCTGCCATGGCTGCCCTACTGTCTCTGCTGTCCTCCTCTGCTTTCATCACCACCATTCTGCTGTCTCTGCTGCTTCTTTCTTCATGCTACCAGCTCATCCCACACTAGCAAAAGTAGGTGAAGACCACTCAAGAAAATCTTTTTATTGGGAGAAATGTTGCAACACCAGGGGGAAGCACAGGAGTGTGTCTCCTGGCAAGCTTACAAAGTGGGCCAAGCTGCCTGTTTACATAACCAGAGAAGGGGAGTTTGTACCAATCACAGAAATGAAGGTTTGTATTTGCACCAATTATAGCAGTCCCTTTTCCACCAACCACAGCATTGCTTTTTGCACTAATCAGAGATATGAAGGCCTGTGTTTGCATCAATCACAGCAGTCCATTCTTGGGCCATCAGAGAAAAGGCTCTTCCTTTGGCCTGGGTTAGTCCAAGAATCATCTAGAGTTCACTGAGGCTTGTGACAACAGAAAAGTCCACTGCGAACTGCAAATGGTTTGAAACAGCCTCAGCTGGGGCCGCACCTTAAGGAGCTCGAGTTGTAACAAATAGTCATAGTTTCTTAGCTTCCTCCAGATGTTGGTGGAATGTTTACAATAGAAAAGTGCTGGTGTGAGAGTAGCTGACTGGACAATAGTTCTTTCATTTAAAATGACCAACTCACAAGGGAAAGCCCAGTAGCTGTCAGAGAATCAGATCTCCCCAACCCCAGACACCTGTTGTTGCCTTGCCGAAAAATAAACCGCAGAAGGGACAAGTACAGCAACAACTTAAAAATCAATGCTAATAGTAATCTTGCTGTTGTTGTTAGGTGCCATTGAGTTGCTTTCCAACTCACACTGACCCTATGTACAATAGATGAAACACTACTATCATGCTTCTCTGCTGTTCATAGGGTTTTCAATGGCTGATTGTTTTTTGGAAGTGGGTTGTCAGGTCCTTCTCCCATGCCTGCAGCACCTGGTGTTCCCAGGTGGTCTCCCATCCAAGTACTAACCAGGTCCAACCCTTCTAAGCTTTGTGTAATCTGAGGGGATCAAAGGCCACAGTGATACAGCTCAGGAAATAGTAATCTTAGTAGCATATTAATAATACTGAATACCCAGCACCTTAAGGAGAGGTGGGTCCATTTGATCTGATTCCTCCCTCAGAGACTTCATCTCCTTTAATGTTAAAAAGTCATGAGCAAACTACTCATTTTCCTATACCTTCTTCAATCTGAGCAAGGGCATTGTTCCTCGGGTTTCCTGAAGGATGAAAGTTTTTGGCTAACTATTATAAAAATTTCCAAGACCCAACTCCTCCCCAGAGGTAATTGTAGTAAGCCTTGCTTCATTACCCATTGGCATGCCATTGTTGAAGCCTTAAACTCTTGGGAGATTAGAAATACAGAGTCAAGGAATCAGAAAATGCACAATCATCACCAGAGTGCCTGTAAAGGTTAGCACCAGGCTAGACTGAGGCGGGCATTTTCATGGTTTTTGAGTCTGGGCCCTGGGTAAACTGATAATCAATCAGCATAAGTCTTACTATAGCTGCCTGGAGTATGGAGCTAGTTGCTGATCTATATGCTTCTACACTCACATTACCAATAACTGTCCTACACGTACAGAGATGGTTCTTGATGTGCTCATGATAGTGTTGCACACTCTGGGGTGGTTACATTGAAGTTTCACAATGTAGGCTCTCATTATGAGGTCTTCTATGAGTGTCTTATTTGCTTAATGGCATTTAAGTCTACCCCAAGACACCATTTGATTCTCTGGGAAGGCATACTGTATTACTTTCCCCAAGTGGCTTCTACAATAAAAAGCTCCTTGAGCACTTTTTGGTGATGCTTCTTATGACATCCTTCTTCAATGTTGGTTTAAACAAAGTAGAAATAAATCAGCTACTCTATGTCATAGAGTTGATGATAACTTCTGATCATGCTGTTCTTGGTGATGCTGGAATAGGAAAGAAATAATAATGCCTCCCATAGTAACTTTAGAGCTTTCAGCCACCATGATTTCAGTCCGGTTGGACAAGTCAGGGAGTCAGAACAATGACAGGGTGAGTCTGAAGCACATTCTACTGTTGCCCATCTACAGGCCTGTTTCCATCAGGGACATAAGAGATGCTTCCCAAAGGGGCTGGGCCTGTTTGAGATGAAAAAGAGCATGTAATAATTCTCTAGCTCCATGGTCCAGAGCTGCCCATTTTGGCAGCTATATCTGCCCAATTACTTTCTTAGCTTTTAGAGCAGATAATCTTTTAGTGATCTTTATGGTGGATGGAAACCACCACCTGGGGGAGGATCACTGCCTTAAAAACCAGCATCAACTTTCTATATTTTATGGGGGGATAACTGTCAGTAGCCCTCTTTCTTCCACGTGGCTGCATGGGTCTGCAGTGCCCAAACTCATATTCATTTAACCTTTTACACTGCATCAGATGTGAGGAAGAACTAGAGTGCTAAGCTTAACTTTCTAGGCTAAGGTTTGTGCCAGAGGACCTTAGCCGTTGTGGAGCAATCATTTAGCAACCCTTTCTACATTCTTCTTTTCCAAGGTAGTGTTTCTATGCATCGTCCCATTTCTATGAACCTACAAGCTAGACTAGGCCTTTTGAAATCCCTGCAGTTTTGCATATATGTTTATAATCTAAACGTAGAGTCTCCTGCCCAGCTGGGCATCAAGGTCATCTGGGAGATACTGAAGACAAGAGTCCAGGCCTACCAGCCTGAGAAGTGGTTGTTCATTTATACTTGGTACCTCTTTACTCTTTACACATGATACAGTTTAGACCAAGAACTACTGCTAGCCAGGCTAGAACATGGCTTTCTTAAACACACTTAAAATTTCTTTTTTTTTTTTTTTTTCCAGTACTGGGGTTTGAACCCAGGGCCTCGCGCCTGCATGCTCTGGAAGTGCTGGGCCACTGAGCTGCACCCCCAGCCTTTTTTTTTTTTGAGACAGGGTCTCACTAAGTTATGCAGACTGACTCTGGTCTCGAACTTGCGATCTTCCTGCCTCTGACTCCCAAGCTACTGGGATTACAGGCGTGTGCCACACTTAAAATTTCTATCAAATTTATTCAACTAATCTGTTTGGCATTTATTTCCTTACTATGAGTTCCTATTAATTTACTGTGTTTAGACCTCTTCATTGCCTTCAAATTAACCTAAATGTTTTCTTAACCTATATGTTTCAGGGTTTTTGTTTGTTCTTGTTTTTGTTTTTTGCGGCACTGGGGTGCCGAACCTAGGGCCGTGTTCATACTTTACAAGGGCTCTGCCACTGAGCTGTACCCCCATTTTTTTTTTATCTTGAGACAGGGTCTTGCTAAGTTAGCAGGCTGCCCCTTGCCTCGAACCTGCAATCCTCCTGCCTCCACCTCTAGCGTCTCTGGGATTATAAGCATGTGCCACCATGCCCAGTTACTTCCATGCTTCTTAATCAACCTTTTAAATCACATTTTTAGCCATCTATCACAAACACACACACACATACACACACACACACACACACACACACACACACACACACACACACACAAAATTTTAACCTCCTAGTTGCTGGTTACACTTTTCTCCTTGGTGTTCAAGGCCAAGTAGGTGCTATTAACTCAGTTGGTAGAGTGCTGCGCTGTAGTCTCTGAGGTCCCGAGTTCAATTTCCAGCACCACAAAAATGGGAGAAGGACCTGGCAATCCACTCCCAAGGCAATCCTGAAACAGCCATTGAAAACCTTATGAGGGTCGCTATGAGTCAGATGCCTACTCGACGGCATCTAACAACAACAACAACATGCCAACCAAAATCAACTTTCTCTTCCTACTTCCTGGTCAGCCTAGGCTCCTTTAAGGGTTACTTTTAGAACCTTATGAGGGAGTCTCTTGTGTCCTTCCCTCGAGGTATTCCTGCCAAATGGGAACTCAGATGACTCACTGGAGTCACAGGGCCCCTCTCTTTTGGAAGGATCCCACCATCTCTAGGGTCCTAGCTAACCTTAGAGTACAAGGGTCAAATATGTGCTGTCCTCCTACCTCTGTTTAATTTCTCCAGCTCTGGCCTTCAAGTCTTGCTTGTTGAACACCTAGATCAGTTCCACGAGTCTGGAATTCATACTTAAACTTGATCCTTTCTGCTCTGTAGGTGAAGGTTAGTGTCTAATTCTAATTTTTCACCAAGTACCAAATACTTAAAGAAAACCCAAATTTTAACTACTGAATAGTTTAATTTCATCACCTTAGCTACACCTAAGCATACTCATTGGTATTTTTCTATGAACTTGATTGTAAATGCTTCTGAGAAAAGTCAAAGCTACCGATGATTAGAGACCTAGAATAATCATGGTTAACCAATTTGACAATTAGCTGTTTCCATTGTACATAGTGTTTTAGGATAACAATCATGCTAGGACCATCAGATATCCTATAGATTAAAACCTCTAAATAATTTTTCTTTAATTTCTGCCAACTTTATTACATATACTATTTTCCTTCTACAAAACTTACCCTTCACAGACCTTCTGCAACTTTACTTAAATCTTCTGCATTTTGTCCTTTTTCTTCTTCATGGATATCTAGTCATGAGACAAAAATCTTACTTTGCCACATCTTTTCTTACCCATAAACATTGTCTTTCCCTTTTGTCCTTCAGAAAGATCTTCATTCTCATAACCTTCACAATTTTTTTCATATTTACTGATTCCTTTCTACCTTTCTTATTCTTTTTAAAATTTGCAACAGTTTTAACAAGTTTATTTCTCTTTTTAGTATAACACTTTGTAATGGAAGTTATTCCAGTTCTTTCATCAAACCACAACTTCACCTTTCTTCTTATACTTTCTGCATTTATAATTTTACCCTAATTAGATTTTCAAGCTCCTTTGACAGACCAAAGTACATTTTATTCTGAAAATCCCAGAGCATTTACATTTGGTTTAAATCTCTACTAGAAACAGACATAATCCTGATTGGCTAGCAACCCAGGCAAAAACTCTCCAATAAATTTAGACTATTTCACTTGCCAAACATTTACCTAAGTCACCTGAACCATAAAACATCAGGGCTAATTTAACAGTCTTAATTTTATATAAGCACTCACTTATCTGTAGCCAATTTGAGTAGAATGCTCTGGAGAATTTTTATCACATCACATAACATTATGGAGGCAAAGGACCCAGGAAAGTAAGGGAGTCACCAACCATGATGAAACAAAGTAGTTCAGGAAGCTGCTGTTTCAGCCACTGGGGGAGCCTTGCTTGGCAGTCCCATGGGCCAAAGCCCCCACCTCTACTTAAACAAAGTCTTTATAATGTTAAATATGAGCACACTTGGTCAATGAAAAGACACATCAGTGGTGTCTGCCCATATTAAACATTGTTCTATGATTTCTCCTTAAGCATTAGCGCCATATTTCTGTTGATAAACGAGTACTCAATTTTTTTAGGTCAATATTATTTCTGTTGTTGTTAGGTGTCCTTAAGTCCAATCAGACTCGCAGTGACCCTATGTATAGCAGCATGAAACACTCCCTGACACTGTGCTATGCCCAGCACTGTGTCAGAGCTTCTCTGTTATTTATAGGGTTTTCAATGGTTAATTATTTGGGGATTGCTTTGGGGGTGGATTGCCACGTTCTTCTCTATGTTTTCAGTGTTGGAGATCAAACCCAGGGCCTCAGAGAGTGCAGAGAGGTACTCTACCAACTGAGCTAAATCCCAAACCTAGGTAAATTTAGTGCCCTGTAAACAGGCATTTAAACATACAAACATATGCATGTAGACATACAACATACATCTGCATATATATAAACAGACATGAGACAAAAGCTTCGCATCCATGGGAACTGAGAAGTTGTAATAACCCACCACACCAAGAAATACTCCAGGCCCTGCTGATGTAGATAGATCCTGGGGCCTCCTCAATCCAGAGGTGTACTGGAGTTTGAAGTCTTTTCTTAAACTCCTGTGGCTCTCATTGAGTGTCCTGCTTGGGGTCTGTAGGCTCAAGGGGCTTGGAGATTGTGGTTACACAAACTCAACAGGAATCCCTTAGTTTAAGTTCCTGGTATAACTTCATAAAAGTGTTAGCATAGGGGATTTCTCCACATTTCTGTTCTCTTTTACAAAATGCATCAAGCTGGAGAATGTTGTTATAATGCAGTGATCCATTCCCTAGCTAGCATTCTTGGTTCCCTCATCTGTACTGTGGCCAGTCTATTTTACATAGATGACCAATCTTCCTTTAAGTCTTCTCCTTTGAACTACTTCCAATTATCAATTATATATCTAAGGGGAGTGCCAGTCAAAGCACTGGAAATACTCCCAATTTCTACCCTTTAAAGTGAGGGAGAGGTGGGGCGGTGGGAGGAGAGAGTGCACCATGTTTACTATGTACCTGGTTATGTGCTTTAAGTTTTGGTATATTACTTTTAATCCCTAAATACTAATTCAAATTTTCTTATCTATAAAATAATAGCAAATATGATAAGAAAATCAGAGTTCAAGAAGTTAAGCAAATGAATAATTGAATACTGCTTACAATTAAGTACATAAATAAAATAAAGCTCCCCATGCCACCTGTGGTAGGTTGAAAGAATTTTTCCCATCCCTTGCACACATGCGCCTTTGCAAGGTGACTCAGAAGCACCTCCCCTTGATGGATGGAATCTGGTTTTTACACTTTGGATCTGGGCTTGGCCATGTGATTTGCTTCCACCAATGTCACTAGCAAATGCGAAGAAAACAAAGACCTCACAAGTACTCGTACATTGGGGTTTGCCCCTTATTTCTCTTGGAACCCCAGCCTCTATCATGTGAAGGAGCTGGCTGTTGGATGATGGGGGACATGTGATGCCATTGCTCTTGTGGCCCTAGATAATAGCCTCCAATCACTACCCATGGGAGTAAGGCCATCATAGAATCATCTAGCTACCAGTGTACCTGCCAACTGACCACAGATACATGGCAACATCCAGCAGAGGTTGGCTTTGCTAGCTCCGAAGAAACACTCAACCAACCTATAAGATTGTGATCTGAATAATTTCTGGTTTTAGCCACAAAGCTCTGGGGCTTTTTATATGGCAAAAACTAATGGATACACCAACTTTCATCGTATAAAACAATTTATTGCAATGGGTAGGTATTAAAAATATTTAAGATACAGGTTTAAGTTGGATCTACCTTTTACACAAAAGATTATATCCACTTTTCCTTTTTATTAGTGATAAAATATTTGGCCATTCAAAGCTGCCAGTGAAGAAAGAATAGTGTCCCAGTGACAAGGAGATGAAAAATACACTGTGTCTTCACAATATTATGAATGTCATTAAGATATTGAAAGTGTTAAATATCAAATTCAAGCTCAACTGTGTTGACCAGCTCATCCCAGTTTGCCCGGGGTTTGTCTGTTTTAATACTGAAAGTCCTGCATCCAGGCAACCTCTCAGTTCAGGGAAAACTGAGACAGTTGGTCACTGCTATGGTATGAATGTATGAGTCCATCCAAAACTCTCATGTTGGAACGTAACCCTCAGGCGACTATATTAAGAGGTGGGACCTTTGGGGATGATTAGGCCACAAGGACTTAGCCATGGATCATTGCCCATATAAAGGGTTTGAGAGAGAGAATTTGTCTCTTTTTCTCTTTTGCCAGGTAAGACACAGCATTTGTCCCCTCTTGAGGACTCAACCACAAAGCACCACCGTGGAAGCAGAGGAGCTGAAACCAGACATTGAATGTGCTAGTGTTATTTATATCTATTTACTTATTTGCTTATTTATTCATTTATTTATTTTGTTTGTGTTTTCTTGGGTCTCACTATATAGCTGAGGCTGGCCTGGAATTCTCTGTGTAGCCCAAGCTGCCTTGAGCTCACAATCCTCCTGCCTCTGCCTCCAGAGTGCTGGGATTACAGACTGTGAGCTGCCACATGCAGCTTACTCCCTGCTACTGCCTTGATTTTAGATTTTCCAACTCCAGAACTGCAAGAAATAAATTCACGTTATTTATAAATTAAAATCATATCATTAACACTAATATTAATCTTAACATGTATTAATAATACTGCATGTCCAGCAATCCAAGGAGAGGTGGGTCACCCTGATCTGTCTGTCACCTGATATTCTGGCTGGCTGGCCTCTGTCCATGAAATCTTAGGAGTCTATTCTCCTTTTTCTCTATATTTGCTTCTCTCCACTTTGTCACGTCCCATTATTAACCATTTTTTGCTGCTGCTTCTCACTGACTGCTGCCCATTTTTCTATGGAATGGGTAAAGAATTCCATGATCAGTGCTTCTGACAACCTCTTGCCCTCATCTCCTTCCACTTAAAGAAGGGACTTGGAGTCTACAGAAACACACAAGTCTTCAGGGAAACCATGGCTGTGAGTGTGAGTCTAAGTTACAAAAAGAGGATTTTTCTTTATTTGCTTTTGTTTTTGTTTGGCTTTTGTTTCATTTTGGTTTTTAGCCTTTTTACAAATCCAACCACAGGTTTGGGAAAACTGTAAATGATTGTATTAACCAGGTCACTTTCATTGAAGACTTGATGGAGTCAACTTGACTTTCATGGTCATATTTTTTCTCTACAGTTAACCCTCTTTTCTCTGCCTCCTTCCTCAATTACACTTGCTGTCTTATCTGTAGGTCTTTGTTGGAAGTTCTATAGGGGATTGTCCCTGAACCTGAGTGACAGGAAGAGGTACCAAAGAACCAGCCTCTCATCGGAGCCTATCCATTCCATGATTGTAAGTGGATCATCATAAACTCAGCATACTGAAGCAGTAATTTGGGAAGATTTCTAGGCTAAATGATTTTCAATGTACACTACTGGAGCAATTAAGCTAAAGTGATCACGTAAATATTGTGCTTAACTGGTGCAATTTTCTCTCTCTCCCTCTCTTTCCTTCCCTCCTCCTTCCATTCCTTTCTTCCTTCCTTCTTTCCTTCACTCCTTCCTCCTTATATCCTGCTGTATAAGCTTATATTCTAGTGGTCACCAGTGTCTTCCAGATCTACTAGGTCATTCAAAACACACACACACACACACACACACACACACACACACACACACACACACACACAGCTGAGAAATGTGCTTTTACTGACCATCATGTTCAAGCTTGTAGAGAATAGCTATGATTGCTCAAGTCGGTATCAGACAGCAGACATCCATCCCTGGGCCAATTACATAAACCTAAAAGGACTCATGAGCCTGACAGAAGTCAGAGGAGATAGCAGTTTCCATTTAAACCTCCTAGTCAAAGTAGAAGAAGAAATTCTTCTTAGAAATAGAAGGCAATTTTGGAGCTACAAGGCATCTATCTGTATATTAGTATTTCTTCCTAGCTACTTCCTTAGAAATACTTTGCATTAATTTACATAAAGTAACTTCTGCATATTTTTTAAAAAGACCTCATGATTTCTGCTACCTTGTCCCATATTCATGAGCTAAGTGCTATAGGTTGGGGTACCTCCTAGCCTGTAGCAGAATGTCAACCACAGGCATAACATTTATGACCCTGTCTTCTTCTGCAGACTCTTGAATATTGATTGATTATAAGTATGATGGACCATCCTGTCACATTCTGTCCACTCTGAGAAAACAGCAATTTTGGCAGGCGATTTCAACGGGAAGTATGCAAAGGAAAAGAAATAGCTAAACGACATTGAGCAACAGAACAAAGAGCTGGAAATGGAACTCAGTGACCGAAAAAAGAAGACAAATTAATCAGAAATGAGGAAATTCCTGCAGGTGATAGTGCCTGAGGGCCTGGTTGTGTGGACTGGGAAGGGAACAGAGAGGATGTGTCACAATTGTCCTATGTTAGTCACTAAGGATCTTAGCCGAGGCCCTATTGATTAGTAATAGAGCAGATTTGCAGATAGAGAACTGCATATTGGGAAAGGGCTCAACTCCAGTGATTCCAGAGAGACAGTGAGCAGTTACGAACTTTGCACATCCTATGAAGCAATGTGGTAGGTCAGAAGCAGAATAGAATTCAAAGTCAGACAACCTGAGGTAAAGTTCTAGCTCTGGTATTTACTAGTTGTATCACCCCAAATATGGAGATGCTTCTACCTCTGCTATAGTCTCCAGAACTATAAGACAAAGACATGAATAAGCCTGTTTTCTCATCTTCATAGTCTTGTCATACCATTCCTGTTAGAAAAATAACTTTTCATCAAAACTGGCCCATCTTCATACTGCATCTGTCTTGAGCTTATTACTAAGATCCTATAAAAACAGGAGGGTGCTGGGATTTAGGTCAGTTGCTAGAGTGCTGCTTTGCATTCTCTGAGGTCCCCAGTTCAATTCCTAGCACCGCAAAAGTGGGAGAAGCATATGGAAATCCATTCCCAAGGCAATCCCGAAACAATCAGCCATTGAAAACCCTGTGAGGGTTGCTATGAGTCAGATACAACTCTATGGTAGCTAACAACAATAACACAAAAAGTGAGATGTTGAAGAAGTGAATAAAAGTAGGGGGAGAAGTATAATCTTCAGGAAGAAACCCAAAATCTTCCACAAGCATAAGAATAAATTATTTCATCTGTTTATTTATTCATTCATTTATTTTATTTTTGTAGTACTTGAGAGATGAACCTAGCTCCTCGCATATACTTTTCAAGTACTCTACCACTGGGCTGCACCTCAGCCTGTTTTATTTATTTTTTAATTTTTTTTTAAATTTTAAGACAGGGTCTCACTAAGTTTTGCAGGTTACCTCTGGCTTCAAAATCACAATCCTCTTGCCTCAGCCTGCCAAGTTGTTGGGATTGGAAGGATAGGCCAGCGCACTCAGCAGAATAAATTATTTTGAAGGCACATCAAGAATATGGAAAATGAAAACAAAACTTTGAGCCAGTGATCATTCCTGGAATATCTCTGGAGATAGTGCACTGCTTCACCTGGGCTCTAGTGCCTCCTTCCATATGCACTTCTAGAGATGGCTGCCTGTCATGGTTGAGGCAAAGTGATTTCCCCATACGTTGTACATAGCTCATAAAATGCTTTGGGATTCCGCTAGAGGAAAGGTACTAGAAAAAGATATTATTACCCTGCATACATTTTTTTAAATCTTCTTGACAAGGTAACAGTATTTGATCCATATTCAATTTCTTGGCAGCCTCAACACCCCAGGGATTTTAGCTTTCCCATTATGCCATGTGGTAGACAGGGTAGCTCACACGTGAGAGGAAGGGTTGGGGGCCTGCCTCCTGTGTGGAATGAGGAGTGGTATCCCTATCCGTTGCAGGGTGAAGACTGCAGTGTGAGACAAACTCATTATATCTTAGTACGCAGCATCAATTCTCTGTGTTAAAAATAGTCCACTCTGATGTCTTTTAATGGAATAAAGCTTCACCAGAGCCATAATGGGAAAGAAATTGTATGGGATTCTAATACGATTGAGTGTTTGCAATTTGCATCTGTGCTTTTATGGAGAGTCCTGTTGGATTGGACTTGATAAATATCAGAGGGATGATGCCAAGTGGGCTGCTCACAGCTGCTGTGATTGACAGCTGTCAAATAAAGTGTCATATCAGGCTGTATTTCCACAAAAACATGACTCCTAAACCTTTTTACAGGTGAATGGATGGTGCATACAGACTGGAGACGAGTGTCTGGGCATTTATTATCTGAAATGCCAATTGGAAGTACACCCTTGGATAAAGGACCAAGTCGATCCCTTTACCTACTGTATAAAATTACCTCTGCCTGTCTACTCAGCAGCTGGGTCTGCATGTCCAACCAACTTCAGTGGCTGTGTGTAGAGAAGCTTCACATCAGTGGACGTATTTATTGTATGTCCACCTTCCTACTTGTGCTATTTCTCTCTCCACTCATTCCATCTGCCTATAGATCTGTTATTATTCCCAGGATACAACAATGAGTCAGAATTCAGAAAACAACATAATTAGATCTGTCTTGCCCAGAAAGATTGCTGGGTATCCTGGGTTCCCATTCAACATGAGTTGCACTTTCCCTCTAGGCCAGGAGTATGACCATGTGCTCAGAAATGTTTCTGTAGGTCAAAGTTCAACTTCTACCAGAAGAGGGCAATGAGAAGGTGTGTTGTTGTTTGTTGTTAGGTGCCGTCCAGTCGTGTCTGACTCATAGTGACCCTCATGGGGTTTTCAATGGCAGATTGTTTCAGCATTGCCTTGGGACAGGGTTGCCACATCCTTCTCCCATTAATGCGGTGCTGGGAATCGACCTCAGGACCTCAGAGACTGCAGAGCAGCACTCTACCAACTGAGCTAAATCCCAGCCCCATGAGAAGGTATAGAAGGAATTAATTATAGAAGAGAAGAAAATGTCCACTTCTCTGATTTGGATATTTTGCAGATGATATAATCAGAGAAGATTTTTTGGTTCAAAGGAAAAATGTGAGAATTAACTTGGTTTAAAATTTTCTGAAATCTTTCCTCCGGTAGCCTCTAGATTTCTAAGAGCAGACCCCTTACAAGTCTCTGGGAAGGATCACCCCTTGAGGTAATTGTCAGGAAATCTCAGGGATCAGAACTATCTACTAAGATCCCAGATATGTGGATCTTTAACAGCACTTTGATGTCAAAATATTAGGAAGGAAGAAAAATACACAAGCCAATATGGAGAATTTCTGCTTTGCCATCTATAAGTTAGAATGCTTCTGAGAAGACATATTAAAGTTTGGAAAAGACATAATATTTCTAAAAGATGCTAAGAATTTTATTTCTTGGAACTCAGATGAATACATACCCTCTAGGAACATATGAAGAGCACACACTCTTATAATGAAGTAATGGCTAAAAATAAGTAATCAGAGTCCATTTCAGATCTTGGAAAAGCTTAGTGGTTTTATTAATTGAAATCAGGGTCAGTCTTATTTCTGACCCTAACATATTTTCTATGGCTTTCCTGGGAAGACCTCCAGCTAGACTGTTCTCTTTTTAAACAAACTACTTTGCAGTAATGTCTTAAATCATTCTTCATTTTATTAATATCATTGTCTAATAATGATACACACACTTAGTTCTTTTTTATTTCTCATAATGTCATCTCATGCTTTATCTCAGTTTAATCTGTTAATTCTAGGAGACAGAGAATGTATGACTAAACTTACACAGAAATAGATACTGAATGCAAAGCTATTAAGTGAAGCCTAATGGCAACCAACTTGTTAATGGCAAAGAGAAGACTTCAACCTGCACTTTTGACTCTCAGTCAGTATGTTTTATATTATATTATGTTATATTATATTATATTATGAGGGCCCATAAAATGTGGTCATGGAAATGTGAGGAGTGAGTTTCTTGACACCAGGAAAGTGTCTGCAGTTTTGTGTATGTGCATAATGTATTTTATTCTCCCTATGGGGAGAAGATAAGCACCAATGAAACAGATAATGTTGCTACTCCTTTTCCAGTCTTCAGGGAAAAGTATATTCCTAGAGACAAAAAGACTGGTTACCAGAGAGTAGCTGTCAATCTTTATTCAGGTCACCTGCAACTGCCTCTCCACACTGAGGAGGCAAATGGAGACAATTTTCAGAAAACTGAGATCAAAACTGGAGCAGTATATATGTGCAAATGTGTATTTAGTGAGAATATCTATTAAATAAAATGTCTTTAATAAGAAATTACTTTGACCCTGAAAACTTGGTGATCCCTGTAGAATCTCAAGTAGAAAAGAAAAACAGAAAGAAAAAGAATCAGAGACCCTTGCCCTGAGCCATTTTCTATCTCATTCATATACAACACAACAAATACCTTGAAAAGAATTAAAGGGTTAACAAAGTTTACACTTTGTCTTTTTCTTTAGCTGTAAAATAGTAATATAATAAAGCAGGAGGGGCAAGCTAATCTCTTCCAAATAATATGCAACTGGTCAATTATGTCTATGTGGAGTTTCTTGGTAAATTAGGGCAATCTGTAGGTGATTCTTATGCAAGATTCTTCTCCACACTCATCTCATCCTCACTAAGAGTTAGGTGAAACACAATTTCCTTTATGAGCCACCACAATGAATCATATTCCTGGCACAGTAGTGAATCTCCCAATTGGTCCTACTGGCTTTCTTTTCTCTCTCCTTTATGCTATAATTTCCTTGGTAGCAGGAATAATAGCTTGTACATAGCAAGAGAGCAATAAAACTTTGTTGAACAAATAAATGAATGACTCTCTGGGACTTCCATGTCTAATATATGCTTTTGATGTATTCTAGTGCCTGAATGAATTTGCTAGATCTTGAAAGCATAAATGAATATGAAGCAAGAGCAGGGCTTTCTGGGGGAAAATTAAGATCATTGGGAAAGGAAAGAAAGACTATCTGTAGAGGGGGAAACAAGAAAACTTTCAATTTCTCTATATTTGGACATCTTGATTTCTTTTTCCCTGGACATGTGATTTCTCAGAATCACAGACAGTAGCATCCAAAATGTTGTGCTGTGCTGTGCTGGTGATGATATTTTAAAAGAAAAAAGGTCAAACTTCTATATCATCTAAATCTGTGGTTTTAAATCATATTGTTAGTAAAATCATATTTCTCATGACTATAACTGCTGTGAATTTCAGAGTAGAGTCAATTTCTAGACCATTCAGGAGATAGACCCCCAAATTAATTGGGGGTATTAAGATTGGATTCTAGAACACCTGATAGTCTATCTACATGAGTTGAATTATTGTAATGATGTTTCAGCCTCTTGCATTATTCTATCTGCATAGACGTTGATAGAGTCATTACTTGGATTTATCAAAGCCCATCATTACTCAGTTACTAAAACCACAATCATCCTATCAAAGCCCACTCCTATGAATGAATGCTTCAAAATGGCTCTTGAGATTCTAGTTTCCCAAACAACCAGCCAAGCCCTAAAGTGAGAGAACAAAGTCAATAGCCCTGCTATACGTTTTGCTTTTGTTTTTATTCTCAAAGGAAGTTAATAATGAAATTTCTCTGTGTAGGATCAACTCCAACCCTGTAGCCAATAGTCACTTTAAGCAGCTATTTCTACCCATGTAGTAATAATTTATAGATCCCACTGGAAAAAAATATTTGGTGATAAAGAGCATTATCTGTCAGATATAAAGCCTGGGAAGATTCATGATGAAGAGAAACAGAAGCTCAAACAGGGATCTGGCCCCATCTCAGGAGTGAAATTTTGCCAAGCAGTCAAGGCAAAGCAAAATGCTGCTTCAATAATAGCATTTGAAGTACCCCAAACTATTAGGCCTTTGCCAAGTTTTCCTGAGTCACAATTGAAATTCTCTGGGTGACTGTTACCTGAAGAATTAGAATGAATTTGGTCAGCCAATAGAAACCCTTCATGAATGAACACCAGGATCCAGAGGGGCCTTCAGAGATTGTGGAAGATATAACCTAGCGCAGTCTATATACGGCATATGCCCTTCCAAGAGCAACATCCTCTCACCTCTGCTTAGGCACATCCTTCTTCCTTTGCATGGACCCCTGTGTTAAGTCATTCTTCATTGCTGCAACAAGATACCTGGACAAATCAACTTAAGAGGAGGAGTATATTTGGGCTCATAGTTGAAAGGTCTCAGTCCATGGTCACCTAGCCCCATTGCTTCTGGGGCTGTGGTGAGTCAGAGTATCAATGAAGGGAGTGTATGGTGGACAAAAGCATCTCACCTCTTGGTAAACAGGAAAGAGAGGGA
Organism: Pedetes capensis; assembly: GCA_007922755.1. Taxonomy (NCBI): domain Eukaryota; kingdom Metazoa; phylum Chordata; class Mammalia; order Rodentia; family Pedetidae; genus Pedetes; species Pedetes capensis. The sequence goes on from VMDO01001575.1 coordinate 88,716, forward strand.
GAGAGAGAGGGAGGGAGGGAGATAAAGAGAATGGGGAGGGACAGGAAAGATATATTGGACAAAGGCACACACCAAGTGACCTACTTCCTCTAACTAGACCCCATCTCCTAATAACCCATTTGGCTATGAATTCATCAATGGGCTAATTCATTGATGCAGTTTTCACCCACATGGTCCAATTGTCTCTCGACAATGCTACCAGCTGGGGACCAAGCATTCAGCACATGAGCCTTTGAGGACACTTTCTACCCAAACTATAATAACCACCTCAAGCACATGTTCCCTAAAGCCTTCTGTGAAGACGCCAGAGATAACCACCCTCTCCACTGTACTTCATGTCACTCATGTTCTACAAACTGTTTTGAGTAACTATGTGCATCTGGCATATAAAAGTAAATAAGGCAGGTTCATCTTCTCAAGATCTTAGTACCAGTGTCAGTTCATACTTCTCTCACAAACCAGTAATTGCAACACAAGATGTTGCAGGAATATACAGTGAGACTGAAGTGAGGAGATACATACCCCACAGGATTCTCACTATGGAGATAAGTTTGGAGGCTATTAGTTATTGAGACAAGAGAGGAAAAGTATATCTACACATTAGAGGGATGACATTAGAAATAAAGGAGATTGATTTCAGAAATATATTTGCATCTCTGTTGTGTTTAGAGTTTACTATGCTCTTACTTTCATTATTATTCAGTGCATATTATCTTTTGTCTTCTTTTAAATTGTAGAAGCCTTGAGGGTGATGGCCCTGTTCATAATTCAGCTTCCTATAAACTTAATCTGGTCTGTTGAAGAGTTCAGATTCAACGCAGCATGTGTTGAAGCCTCTCAAACAGCCCCACATTGCCCATTAGCCAGGCTTAGACATGAGTTCTACCTAATCGTTCAACATCAGTCAGGGACTATGGGTAAGTATGCCATTAAAAAAGTCATATGCTCTAAACTCATACCTTAGAAATAAATACTGGAATCAGCTATGAAGCCCAAGTCAATAATCTGACTTGTCTGATATAACTATCTTTTTTTCATAGAGGAAGGTATAGGATGGCTGACTCTAAGTCAGCCCTGTACCTTGGTCTCATTTTCTCAGCTAAACTCTGGTTAGAGACTGGTTCTCAAGGGAATGATGCTCAGAGCTTGAGAACTGGGTGACGGCCCATCATTAGGGAGGAACGAGTGAAGCCTTGCTGGGGAGTCAGATAGAACTAGTCTCAAAATTGAAGTAAGATCATGCACTCTCCTAGGGGAGATGGCATCCTAAGTTGGACGTGTTTCGTCTCTGAGGTTGCTGGAGGAATATGCAGTGCTACTCTTGTGAAAACGTTGTGTAATTTACCAACTTAACCCATTAAGTCACAACATTCTATTTAGAGGACAGTAACTCACTCATTATAAGGAAATGTTCACAACACTATAGTTTCCAGTAGACTAAACAGAAAAGCAAGCAGCTGGCAGGAGACAAGGTTGAGATACAGGGTGATGGTGTGCATGCATGAGCTGATATAAACTCCAAGAAATAATAATTGCCAAACTCATTGTTGTTGTTAGGTGCTGATGAGTCAGTGTCCAACTCACAGCAACCCTACTTACAACAGAAGAAACACTATTACCAGTGCTTCTGTTATTCATACAGTTTTCAATGGTGGATTGATTTTTGGGAGTGGGTTTCCATGTCCTTCTCCCAAGCCTACAGCACCTGGTATTCCCAGGTGGTCTCCCATCCAGCACTAACCAGACCGGCCCTGCCTAGCTTCTGAGATCTGACAGGATCAGACACCACAGAGCTATAGGTACAGGCGCCAAATTCATTACTCTCCTATAAATAGGACATTGCAGTAATGGTTTAAGAGTGGGTGATAGGCAGCCACGGACTACTAGTAGGTTAATTATAAACATGATACCACATACCATGTATGTATATTTCCATTGGGCACGTACTCTGTGGTATCAGGAGTCTTTTTCTGCTAGTCACCTCAAAATCAGCCACAATTTCTTTGTTATAAGAGGGGATCATGAGCAGTTCACACAACATGTTTTGGGGCAAAGCCTTTAGAACTTATGCATTTAAGCCAGGTATGGTGGCACACACCTGTAATCCCAGCAATTTGGGAGGCTCAGGCAGGAGGATTGTGTAAGTTTGAGACCAGAGGTAGCCTGCTTAACTTAGCAAGACCCTGTCTCAAGATAAAAAAGCAAAGAGGGATGAGCATGCAGCTTAGTGGTAGAAAGTCTTGGGTTCAACAACCCCCCAGTACCACAAAAAAGGAACTTAAACATTTGTTATTATTGTTGTTAGATGCCATTGAGTCAGTGTCCAACTCATAGCGACCCTATGCATTACAAATGAAACACTATTGTTAGTGCTTTTCTGCTATTCATAGGGTTTTCAATGGCTGGTTGCTTTTTTGGGAGTGGGCTGTCAGGTCCTTCTCCAAAACCTACAACACCTAGTATTCCCAGGCCATCTACTACTCAAGTATTAACCAGGTCCAACCCTGGTTAACTTCCAAATTCTGACAGGATCAGGTGGCACAGTGGTATGGCTGTAGGCACTTAAGCATTTAGAAATGTGTTTTTTTTTCCCCCAAAGCCATCACATTTTGAAGTTAATCATTCAACAGTACTTACATTACTTAAATAATTCTTCATCCTTCTCATTAGGTCCTGCCTTGAAAACAAGGCAAGAGCCAGATGAAAAGAAACAGTCTCATTATTGTCAGGTTAGTTACTTCTCATAAGAATTCATGTCCTAGCTTTACTCTGTGGGCCAGAAACCTGATGCTAAGTCAAGCAGGTAAGAGCCAGCTGTGTAACTCACATAAATGTAAATGTAGACCATATGTAGAAAAATTGCATGCTGTCATCAAATGCATAAGAGCAAGGGACAATTCCCATCACAATATCTTAGACATAATATGACAATGGCCAAGCCTTGGGAACAGGTGCATCTAAAACCACAGGGACTGGCACCATGTCTGTGGTGTTTATTGTTCTATTTTTGGAACCTAGCCAAGTCTCAGCCATGGTAAGTAATTCATGATTGTTGATTTATTGTTTTTCCTAAGTATTGCTTTCTCTTCAACATTCGCAATTTGGAGAACTATATTATTTCCAGATTCTCTCTGTCCCTATCTGGCCCCAGTACCTTCTGTCCCCTTTGGTGAGATGGAGTTCTAAGCCAGAAAATGTCTTAAATAGACATATGGGAAAGGAAAATTCATTTACTTATACATAGTGAAGTTTTGTAAGACATAATGTAATGTGAATTGTACAATTGCCTAGGCAGAAATCCATTGGAGGTATAAATGAGATTCTGCAATAAGATATTCATAAATAATCTATGAAATGAGATCTTGAATATTGAAAGATTCTGATGATTTGCATGTGCTTTATAAATATATCAAATATTATGATTCAAGAAATTGGAATGAAGTTTCAGTAATGTGTCTTATTCAGCTCTAGCTACTCATCCAAATTAGTTATCAAGTCTCTACTGAATTACTTCTTAAGCAACCCAACACTGAATTGGAGGCTTGGGAACTTTTCCTTGCCTGAATGAATGTTTAATTGCACACAAATATCCAATCTTTCTACAGTGTATATTGACATACTATTAATTTTCAAATAGTCAAGACATCATACCACTGTCCATGTTACCAACCATATATGTTAAAATAGGATCCAAGTGTGAAATCTCATTATTACTTTGGGTGGCAAGAAATGAAAGAATAAATACAGAAGAAAGAAGTCAACCAGCATAGTCATGGCAGGTGGTTATCACTGAGGTAATTTCATTGGTAATGATGCTTAAGATAGTTTATCCCATGAGCTCTGTTTCAGTAACGTGAATAACAAAAAATAAACAAAAAAGGGTCACCTCTCTAAAGGAAACAACTTCAGCCTTCCTACCTAGTTGATGGCTATTGCTCTTATTCAAAGTAATTGTTCAAGTAAAAAATAAAATAAAATACTGAAATCAGAACCTCTAGGTAGCACAAGGAAGGCTCAGAGCTCCTGGGTTCAAGTGGAGCCCAAAGTCTCCCTTTTTTGCTTCTTTTGTCTTGCCTGTTATTAGGAAGAACTTACTTGTTTACAGAAATCAAAAGCTCTTGGGTAATAATAGCAATATTTGCTAATATGTATTGAATTATTACTATGTACCAGGTACTGAGCTACAAGCTAAGTGTGTCACTGCACTTAATTCTCAAAACAATTTTGTAAGGTTTGTGAAATTTTAGTCTCTGTTTTATGAATGAGGAAATAGAAGCTCAGAGGACTAATCACCCATTAGAATACGCAGCAGAGCTAAGACTTAAATGCTTGATGACAGATAAAGTCACTGTTCTTAACCCTGTGGGTACCTCAAGTCATATGCCGCTGATTTAGTGGAATCATTATCCATCAAGATTCTGGAATAGAAAGCTTATATAAAATTCTATTCCCATTTTCCTATATGCTACCAGGTCACAATACACGGAAACTTGATAAACCAGATAGCACATGGGTTGTACGCTGGGAACCTCCACAGAGTTACCATATTATACAAAGTCTATCTTCCAGGGAGGATTCCTGCTTGTATTTTACTAAAACAACTCTACCAAGGGTTAACCTTCCTTGTGGGTATGAAAACCACATACTTCAACACTGCTTGGAGCCAGGTGATGTTTTTAAACTATATGAGAATTCTGTTTCTGGGCTTCAAACACAACTCTGATGATTATTATCAATAGCATCAGCAAACGCCATTAAACCATGGACACCATGCCAGAGGTGGCTGCATTTTCACATAGGAAGGATAACCACTGAGTTAAGAATGACAAGAAGAGGATTGTGCATATGACAAAAACTCAAAAAGTTCGACAAGACCAACATTCTTTGTAATATTTTGAATTTGTGATCCCTCAGCCTCCCATTTCAGTAGGACTTAGAAAAGTCTCATTGTGAACACGTGTGATCAGCTGCAAATTCTTTGCATGGAGTGCACACAAGCTATAGATGGTAGGCAAACCAAGTACCAGTGTGGCCATCCTCAAGAAATCTCTTTTAAGGTCATAACAGACTCTCAAATAGTGACTATGCCTAGGTACGCTTCTGACAGGACTAATCATTCACTTGTGGTGGCAGATGCAATGCTAAGCCACCCAGATCACTCATCAGGGAATATTTCTTATTCTGCCTGCTAGAAATACTTACAATAGGGCCCTCTTTTAGGGTCATCTCAGCTGGCTACAGGAAATCCCCTCATCTAAAGTCACACTTCCTTCCAGGCAGTCCAAAATCAATGACTGACAGATTAGCATCCACCTCCACCTCCCCTTTGCCCCAACCAGGTACAATCCTGAAGGGCCATCTTAGATCGTGGAGCCATGGATGGGGTCCCCTTGAGAATGTCACAGGACTCCATTACAGCTGAGCTTCTCTCTATATATAATCAATCCTACTTCCCTGCCTTCCCTCCACAGGTGTTTATCCAAGAGTACTCCCCAAAGTCCTGTGTGCTGACCTCTGCTTCTACTGAAACCAAGCCTGACACACCTCGACAAAGAGTTTCCTTAGGCATCTTTGCTCTCTGAAGTTCTCAGGCATTAACAGGGCATGAGAATCTATGGAGAAAGGATACAAAAGGTAAGACAAAGCACATGTAAAAACATACAGCCCATCAATTAGCCAGGAATTGGGTTTTCTAAATGCACTACCATTCAGAAGATGAATTCACAGGTATGCATCCCCACTGAGATTTTGATTTATAACTAAACTACTCTAACATCTTTGGAACTGTATTGGATAAGGCAAAAGTCTCTAGGCCAAGTCATTTCTTGTGGGAATAGAAGAGACAAAGAAGGCAAAACTTGTTCTTTGGGCTGTCTGCCTCAGAAGCTGGGTGATGGGAGTCTGAGCTTCCTTTTCCTCCACCCCACCCTCTGGGTCCCATTCCAGCTCTTGCTCTCCAAAGATAGTCAGCAACCAGAGAATTGGTTGGATAATGAGTGACTGGTGAGGGATCTGGTCCAGCATTCCAGCATCTTCTGACCACTGGTGTACACTTGACTCCTCCCCAGGAGCCAAGTACTGAGAAGTGTAAATCTTAGCACATCAAAGTAGAGACATAAAAAGTCAGAGGTGTTAATACCTAAGTGTACATACCTTTTTGCATCACCAGACAAAATGCATCACTATTCTTTCCATGGCTCCATTTTCTTTAAACCAGTGATAAGAAAGCATAATATCTGTTCTCATGGATGATGTGGAAAACATATCAAGTCATTTCATACAAGCATGGCAAAATGTGTTCCCATAAGGTAGCCATGGTAGTCAATGGAATTCCTAGGTCTGGCATCCCCTCAAAGGCAAAAGCAGTAACAAAACAGGGATTCTGCATTTTAATTAAATAAGAAAAGGTTCTACACCCTTGGGAACCTATGGAAAAGAGAGGGTGGAATTGAGTAGTATTTAGCAAGTCATGAAGATTTTACAAATCATGAAATGAACCTATCCATCTTCTAATCAACCATGCTAGGGAGTGTATTTGTTTACAAATAGTTCAAGCTGTTTCTCAGAAATATGAGTACATTAAATGAGTTGATTTCTCTGGCTCTTCAAGTAGGTCTTTGAGTAAATTTTCTGAAAGGAAGTAAGCCTAAATAAAGTCATCCCATTCCATCCTCTGTCTCCTCTCCTTCTGCACCCACCTTCTGAACTTGTCACAATCTCTTGCTTCCATTTCTATATTAAAAAGAAACTATTACTAAGAACATGGGTAGTGACTTACTATTCATTCTGCAAATTTAAGCAATTGTTTCAAATTGCAGCATGCAAAAGAATTACCCATTGGTTTGCCCTGCCCCTCAATTTCTGATTAATAGGTCTAAGAGAAGAACTGAAAATTTGTTTTTCTTACGAGTTGCTGATGCTCTGACTTTGAGGACCAAACTGAAAACCACACTTTTAAATAAAAATAATCTGTGTTTAAGATCCTTTCAGATTTGGTAAAGAAATGTTACCTTATGGGGGCAAGGCATAGGAGGCACTTCACTGTCAATAAAAATTAATGATTAGCACATAGTGATCTGAATGACAAGCAGCCTATTGCCCTCTCACAGGTTAAAAATCCCTTAAATGAAAAGCCAGCCATAGTGGTTCACATCCTGTAATCCCAGCAACTCAGGAGGCGGAGACAGAAGGATTGTGAGTTCAAGGCCAGAGGCGGCCTGTGTAATTTAGCAAAATTCTGACTCAAAAATAAAAATAAATAATGGGCTTGGGTGCATCTCAGTGGTAGAGCACTAACAAGGTATGTGTGAGGCCCTGAGTTCAACCTCCAACTACTGCCCAAAAAAAAAATCCCTTAGGTGACATAGTACAAATGTGCCTAGTATAGTGCCTGGCAGATATTAGCTTCTCAATAAACAAGGACAAAAATTTAATAACCAGATTCTGTCGGCTCATCCTAAGAGAATTACTGTACATTTTGTTTCTATTTTGCAATAAAAGGCATATTAAATAAATATGATTTCTTCCAGAGCAGAAGGTGTGGGCACAGATGGAAACGCACAAGGACAAACAACAAACTAAAACACTGGGAGAGTCAAGTAACAGAAATCAAAGTTAAAATGACCCCTTCCTTCCTCAGGAGTCAGGCTACAAATTGAAATGGAGAAACTAAGCTAACAGAATCAATGGTACAAAGTCATTTAGCTGCTTTTCCAAGTTCTTTAAGTTTTAATAACAGGAGAAAGATCCCTTTTTAAAATATGAATTTCATCTCGCCTGTGTGTCTTTAAGGGAGCATAACTTATTTATACTTTCCTCCTTTCCTCTAATTTGCCAGCTCCTTCCATCCCCTGCACTCTCCCTTTCAACAAGAACAATGCGTTTTGAAGATGGATATATACTAACAGCCAGCCTCTTCAGTTCTCTCTCTGACTCCTCATTATGAGGTTATTTCCTTGTGTTTTGAAATTGCACCGCTGCCTTTGATGCGACCATTTAAATTTCCCTTTCTCTTTTTCTAAAGAAAGTGTCCCCTCCCTATTACCTAGCCTTGTCACCTTGGCACAGTGTGGTAAATAGCATTCTAAACAAATATTTTCCAATACGCCTTCAAGTTCAGCTTCCCTTTTTAGTGCAAATGGGATAATTGGATGGCAAAGAAAAACGCAGCATTGGAGGCGCTGTTTTAAGGGGAGAAGAGGGTGGTGTCTCCGGGCTGTGCTCATGGAGCAACTTCCAAGAGAGCCTGACGAATTCACGAGCCACGTTGCAGTGGCTGGGCTGCCTGCATTGGAATCCTGCAGGGGCACAGGTTTGAGATGCTCTTCCGCCAAAGAGGATGGAGTTATTGTCTTTGCACAGCGCATCTTTCCTGGCTGCTTTTGTAGCTTTTTCCACTCGTCCTGCCTTATTTCCATTTGCCTCTTTCACTCTGAGCCGTGCGATCTCTCTAGTTTCTTCTGTTCTCTTCCTTTCTTCTCCCTCCATCCCGCCCCCCGCCCCTCAGCTCCATCTCTGCTAGTTTCCTCTCGCTTGTCTCTCTTATGTTTGCACTGGCATATGGATCTGCTCCACTTGTGATCTGGGAGCTGCTTTTGGCCTTGTGACAATGCAAGGTGCCACTGTGACAGGCAGGAAAAGGCAGGCAGCAGGCCTGTGCTAATGCAAGGGAGGTGTGGGAGCGGAGGAGCTCTTGCCAGAGCCAGGGCTTAAGTTACTTAATTCAAAGCCCCAAACTCTTAGCTCTGGTTGTCACTTTCCCCCTTTGAGAGTACCCTGGTCCCTTTGGTGGCCTCGCCTTGGAGCAGCACCCTTCTGGGCCCCTTTTGGCCCTGTGAAGCTGAGTCTGGAGGAAAATTGACAGATGAGCTGGGAAGCTGCAAACAATAAACTGCCTATTTGCACCGTTACTGAACCATGAGCCAGGAACCACGATGCTGGACTTCATACCTAGTCTTCAGGCACCCTGTGTGCCATCCAGGAAGCAGCAGCCCTGGGATGCCAACAGTGGCCTTACAGAGACTGAGCCACATTCCAGGAGACAGATTTTTGATCAGACACCTCTGGGCTTTACCACTCCCCACAAAGAGCCCACAGCCAGAACCCTACACCACCCCAGTGTGTCCTTGGCTCAGTCGGAGCTCACAGACCCTCCGCCACATTTCCACTTGAAATGATTCTTCCCTCTAACCACAAGGCTTCCCTGGGTGACACTCTCCCCCCACTTCCCTCCTGCCCTTCAAATCCAAACTCAAACATTCCTGCCTTGGGTCCAAATAACCAACACATCCCTGCTTTGGGGGCTCTTCCCAGTTTTGTGGTGGTGGTGGTGGTGGTGGTTGTTAGGTGCCGTCCAGTTGGTATTCGACTTATAGTGACCTTATATACAACAGGTGAAGCACTATTGTCAGTGTTTCTCTGCTGTTCATAGGGTTTTCAATGGCAGATTGATTTTTGGGAGTGAGTTGCCAGGTCCTTCTCCCAGGCCTGCAGCACCGGTGTTCCCAGGAGGTCTCCCACCCAAGTACTAACCAGGCCTGATCCTGCTTAGCTTCTGAGATCTTATGGGATCAGATGCCACAGGGCTACGGCTGCAGATTGTGGTTAGGTGCCTTCAAGTCAGGTCCAACTCATAGCAACCCTCATGAGGTTTTCAATGGCTGATTGTTTCGGGATTGTTTCAGGAGTGGATTGCCATATCTTTCTCCTGTTTTTGCAATGCTGGGGCTAGAACCTGGGTTCTCAGCAAATTTGGAACAGTGCTCTACCTGCTGAACTAAACTCCAGCCCCCTTCCCAGTTTTAGCAAAGGAAATCCTGAGCCTGGGGAAACACCTATGTTACAGGTAAATTGGGAGACTGGTTGCCCTTCCCCTGTCAAAATCTTCGATGATAAATATGTTAAAAAATGTATATGATAATTTTCTTAAGATATAATTTACACACCATAAACTGCATCTTTTTAAAATGTATGACTCAGGATTTAGGAAATACATAGCTGTGAAATTCTCACCCCTAATATTAGGACATTTTTCTAAGTTCCCCCAAAACGCCCTACCTATTAGCACCCACTTCTCATCAACCCTCCTGTCACCCTCCATTACTCCAATTTACAATTTTTCTCTAAAAATGTGCCAATTTAGAACATTCCAGAAAAATAGAATCATACAACGCATGGCCTTTTGTGTGGCTGGCTTTTTCCATTTAATACAACGGTTCATCTGTTTGGTAGCATGTATCAGTACCTCATTCCTTTTTATGACCAAATGATATTCCATGGTGTAGATAAACCATAAAGATGGTTTCTTTATGTTTTCAAAAATTAACACATATATGGGTCGTTTCCACCTTCTGGATATTGTCATTGATGTGTCATGTATATTCATGTACAAGTTCTTGATGGATGTATGTTTTCACTTTTTTTTGGTTATATATTTAGGAGTGGGACTGTTGTTGTCTAGCATTATGTTTAACTTCTTAAGGAACAGCCGACATGTTTCTCCAAGTGGCTACATTACTTTATAATCCTGCCAGCAATGTCTGAGAGTTTCCAGTTTCTCCACATCCTCGTCAACACTTTGTTATTGCCTGTTTTTTTTTCTGTTTCTTTTCATTTTTAATTTTAGTAGTCCATAGCATATGTAGGTCCATCTGCAGCCATAGCACCCTGGCATCTAATACCACCTAATCTCAGAAGCTAAGCAGGCTCGGCCTGGTTAGTCCTTGGACAGGAGACTGCCTGAGAATACTGCCTGCTTCAGGCTAAGGAGATGGGCCTGGCAATCCATTATCAAAACAATCTGCCATTGAAAACCTATGTATAGCAGAGAAGCACTGACAATAGTGGTGGGTATGGATGGTATGGTGTCAGGGAGTGTTTTGTTCTGTTGTATGTAGGGTCACTGTGAGTTGGACCCAACTTAATGGCACCTAGCAGCAACGATACTGAGGCATTTATTACTGTTTCATTATACCAGTGTCTCTTGCATTTGAATATCCACATTGATTAATTTATTGACAGATAATTGTTTATAGCATTTCCTTATGATTTTTTCCCTATTTTCTCTGTAGAAGCAGTAAAAATGCTCCCCTACCCTAAACTCAGATTCCTCATTTTAATAATTTCAGTGCCTGACATTTTTTGTCATCTAGATATAATTCTGTCATTCTGTTCAAGGCAATGACTATGTGTCAATTATTTTTCTCCATTTTTTACTATATTCCATTTTACTTATGTTTAACTCTAATCTTTGGTATTCCATTCCTTCAGATTGCTTCAATTTAATTTTCTTTTTTTTTTTCTTTAGATTCTCAGAGTAAAAAGCTCACTTACTGGCTGAGGTTTTCTTCTTTTTTCATGTAGGCATTTATAGCTATAAATTTCCCTGTAAGCCCTGCTGTAGCTGCATCTCCAGGTGATGGTATAGGTGATTTAATTTTCATTGATCTTGAAACATTTCCTAATTTACCTCTGAATTCTTTTCCAAGGAATTGGTTATTTAATAGTGATAGGGAGTGCTAGGCAGGGAGAAAGGATAAGAGGGGCCCTCTGCAGCCATCTGTTTCCCAGGCATCTTTGGAGTCATGAATATCAATGTTCAGCTTGTGACCTTGTGACAGGATACAGATGTTTGCTGAGCATGCTTATGCAACCTGGAATCTTGGAACTGCACAGATAAAAGTGTCTGCACCAATCACTAGCACAATTGGCAATAACCAAAAAATAAAAATTACCTAAAATGTTTTCCGGGCTAGGATTTAGCTCAGTGGGTAGAGCACTGCGCTGCAGTCTCTGAGGTCCCGAGTTCAATTCCCAGCACCGCAAAAATGGGAGAAGGGCCTGGCAATCCACTCCCAAGGCAATCCCAAAGCACTCAGCCATTGAAAACCCTATGAGGGTCGCTATGAGTCGGATACCGACTCGACGGCACCTAACAACAACAACAACAAAATATTTTCCATGGGCACAATAACACTCTGTCTCACTAATAAAGCTAACTTCAACTAAATAGACCCCTCTCTGTCCTAAAAATAATGCCACAGAGGCAGGAGAGGAAGAACCAATGGAAAAGGAACCCAGATGGCAACTGACTACAGCAAGGAGGAAGTCCCTACTTTAAGTAGTCCACTCTCCCTCCACGGGCACTATCTTCCTTTAATTCTTCTTTACTTTTTCCCTATAATAAACTCATTAGCTTTGTTTTATTCTGACTTGTCCAACGATTCTTTTCTGTGATGTAGCCTGGGACCTGGCGCAAGCTCAGTGGAGGCCCAGGAAGCTCCTGCTGCCCTGACATCCTTGAAGTTCCTTTCAGGTCCATTTCTGAACTCTTTTATTAAGGAGGCCAAGGGCCTGAAGAAGCACCTTGCTGCCTGGTAACAGTGATGTTGTTTAGCTTTATATATTTGTGTATTTCCCAAATTTCCTTTTGCTCTTTCCAATTGCAGTCTATGGTCAGAGCACACACTTTTTGTACTATCCAATCATTTCATATGTGGTAAGGTTTGTTTTGTGACCTAAAAAAAAAAAAAAAAATCTATCCTAAGGAAATTCCATATCCACTTGAGATAAAGGTGTTTTTTATTGATTTTGAGTGGAGTGTTTTAGATGTGTCTTATGTCTACTTTCTTCACACTGTTGTTCAAGTCTTCTCCTTGATGATCTTCTGCCTGGTGGTTCTGTTACTGAAAATGAGGTACTGATGTCTGTCTGTATGATTACTGAATTGCTTATTTCTACTTCTGTCATTTCTTGTCTCCTGTATTTTGTGTATATGTTTACAATTATGATGTCATCATGATAGGTGGACAAATTTATCATTATGTTTTTATTTGCTTCTAGTAATAATTTGTTTTAAGGTCTATTTTGTTTGACCTTAGTATAGTCATTCAATCCCTCCTTAGGTTACTGATTGATATATATTTTTTCTATCCTTTTATTTTCAGCATATTTCTTGGATAATAAAATGTGTATCTTATAGACAGCAAGTAATTGTAATATGCTCTGACACTCTTTATAATTATTCATTTTCTATCATTTCTGTTCCTCAGACTGGATAGTCTCCATGGACCCATTTTCAAGATTGTTTTCTTTTCTTCTGTTCAAATCCTCTAGTTAAATTCTATCTTGAGATACTGTACTTTTCAACTGTAACATTTCTATTTTGCCCATTTTTATATTTTCTTTTTTGGCATTCTCTACTTGGCAAGATATCATTCTCATATTTTCCTTGAATTCTTTTAAGCATTATGCTCTTTAGTTCCCTGAATAGATAATAATAGATGGTTTATTGTCTTTCTCTAGCACATCAAATTCCTATTGTCCCTAATGGACAGTTTCTTTTGATTTTTTCCCCCTAGGCCGCGCTTCTCTACTTCTATGTGTATCTCACATTTTAATTAAAAACTGGAAAATTTAAATAACGTAGCAATGTTGTAGTTGCTCTTTGTTGCTTCTGATGTTCTTTTGTTAATGAATTTATTGGACTAATTTTATAAAATACATATTCCTTGTCTTCTGTAACCACTGGAGTTTCTCTTGGTTAGCTTAGTATTCATTTGATAATAACGTCTATTCTTTAAGTTCGTCCATCCATTAAGCCTTCCAACCCCTGCCAAGGCGCTTTATGTTCATTGAGGTTATGCTTCAGGGAGCACCCTATAACTCTACCTTAGTCTTAAATCCCTACTTGTGCAGAGCCCCAAAGTAGGCCAGAGGTGAGAAATTAGGACCTTCTCAGGTTGTTCCTGGACATATGAAACCTTGGTATATGCACATTCCATTTTGATCTCCTAGAATAGGTCAGAGCTTTATAAAAACCCCTATTAATATACCGTCTGCAGCTGTACCACTGTGGCGTCTGATCCTGACAGATCTCAGAACCTAAGCAGGATGGGACCTGGTTAGTACTTAGATGAGAGACTACCTGGGAACACCTGGTGCTATAGGCTTGGAGAAGGACCCAGCAACCCATTCCCACCCCTCCCACAAAAAATAATCAGACACTGAAAACCCTTTGAATAGCAGAGAAGCACAACAATAATGTTTCCTTGGTTGTACATAGGGTCTCTATGAGTCAGACACCAACTCGAAGGCACCTAACAACAACAATTAACATAGCATTCCTTATGTCTTTCCTTTAAGATTTTTGTAAGCCTTTCATTACCTTTCTTGCTTCATAACCTCAGGCAACTGCAATGTTAAACAATTGCCATTGATTGTTACCAACAAATGCTCTAGAATAGTTATTCATGCAGAATAAGCTCTGAATCAGGTCAAGTAAAGGCCGCTCCTGTAAATGAATCTTTTCACATAGTTGTCAGATATGTAAAATACTGGCAATTCGGAGAAGATGGGGCCTTTGAAGAGCTCCAAATGTGTACCACATCCTGTTCTTGCCAAGCTTCTGCTTTATGAAAGACCAAATTTTCAGACGTCTTTACTCCATCATTCTGGATGTGTTTCTCCTAATTATAATTGCCTGTACTACTATGTATTTCCCTTATGAAAAGCAAAAACACTTTTAATTTATTTTTGAGCAGCATTATATTCACAAAAATTCTGAGCAGGAAGTACAGAGAGTCCTCATATACTCTTCTAGCCTCTCCTCTCCCTGCTTCCATTACCCTGTACCAGAGTGGTATAGTAGTTACATTTCATAAACCAATATTGACACACCAATGTAACTCCAAGTCCATGGTTTATATTAGGATTCAGTCTTGGTGTTGTCTCTTTTATAGATTTTAACAAATGTGTAATGATGTGTATCTACCATTGTAACATTATACAGAATATTTTCACTCCTAAAAATCCTCTATGCTTCATCTATTCATTCTTCCCTCCCCCAGACACCTGGACATAACTGCTCTTTTTACATTTTCCTTTTTTGCCATTTCTGGAATATCATGTACTTGGATTCATATAGTATATAGTCTTTTTAGATCGGCTTCTTTCACTTAGCAATATGCAGTTAAGGTCCCTCCATGTCTGTTCATGGCCTAATAGCTCATTTATTTTTAGCATTGGCTAATAGTCTACAGTATAAATTACCACAATATACTTATCCATTCATCTATAAAAGAACATCTTGATTGTTTCAAAGTCTTGAAAATTATTAAGAATATTTTTATCAGTGACCACAAATTAATGTTTTGTTTTTGGGTAGATACTAAGGGGCAACACAAGCCTCCACAAATTCATAGAATACCAATAGAGATGCTTCAACAAACAGATACAGCACTGGAGATGCTAAATTGTTCATGTCAAGAGACTTGGAAAATAACTACCTGGTCAACTGACTGGAAGAGATCCATATTTGAGCCTATTCCCAAGAAAAGGGATCCAACCAAAAGAGAAAATTATCAAATGATATCATTAATATCACACACAAGTAAATTTTTGCTAAACATCATTCAAAAGTGATTGCAGCAGTATATAGACAGGGAACTTCTGGAAAATCAAGCTGGATTCAGAAGGGAGTGCAGAACCAGGGACATCATTGCTGATGTTGGATGAATATTAGCCAGAGGCAAAGAATACCAGAAAGATGTCTGTCTATATTTTATTGATTATGGAAAGGCATATGTGGATCATAACAAACTATGGATAGCACTATGAAGAATGAGAATACCAGAGCACATAACTGTACTCCTGAGGAACCTGTACATGAATCAGGAGGCAGTTGTTCAAACAGAACAAGGAAACACTGCCTGACTTAAAGTCAAGAAAGGTGTGCAACAAGACTATATCCTTTCACTGTATCTCTTCAGCCTTTATGCTGAGAAAATAATGTGAGAAGCTGGACTTTATGAAGAAGGAGGCAGCATCAAGATCGGAGGATGACTCGTTAACAACCTATGTTATGCAGATGATACAACTCTACTTGCTGAAAATGAAAAGGATTTGAAACATTTACTGATGAAGATCAAAGGACACAGCCTTCCATTTGGACTGTACCTCAACATCAGCAAAACAAAATTCCTTACAACTGGTTTAGTATGAGACTTCATGATAAATGGAGAAAAGATTAAGGTTGTCCAAGATTTTGCTTTACTTGGTTCTACAATCAACTCCCACAGAAGCAGCAGTCAAGAAATCAAAAAGTGCACTGCATTAGTCAAAACTGTTATAAATGGTCTCTTTAAAGTATTGAGAAATGAAGATGTCATATTGAAGACAATACCATCACCTGACTCATGCCATGGTATTTTCAGTTGCATCATATAGTTATGAAAGCTGGATGTTGAATAAGGGAGGCAGAAGAAGAATTGATGCTTTGAATTATGGTGCTAGAAACCGAATATACCATGGATTGCCAAAAGAACCAACAGATTTATCCTAGAAGAAGGGCAATCAGAGTGTTCCTTGGAAGCAAGGATGGCTGGACTGCATCTCAGGTATTTTGGACATGTTATTAGGAGAGACCAGTTCCTGGAGAAGGACATCATGTTTTGGAGAGTGACAAGTCAATAAAAAAAGAAGACCACTCCAATTAGATGGATTGACACGTGGTTGCAACAATTGGCTTAACCATTAAAATGATTGCATAGCTGGCACTGAATCAGGGGGGTGTTTTGTTCTGTTGTACATAGGGTCACTATGAGTTGGACCTGACTAGACAGCACATAACAACAACAATACTAGGGGGCACAACTGCTGGGTCTTATAGAAAGAGTGTGTATAATTTAAAAAACCAAAAAAAAAAAAAACACAAAACCTGCCAAACCCACCCTCAATTAGTGAGTATTCCTGTTCCTCATCCTCACCAGCATTTGATATTGTCAGTATTTTGGCTTTTGGCCATTCTTACAAGTGTGTTTTAGTACCTCATTGTTGTTTTAATCTTTATTTTCTTAATGCCATATATTGTATTAAATATATTTTCATATCCGTAATAACAACAACATTCCTTTATCCATACCACTGTGGCACCCAATTCTGTCAGATCTCGGAAGCTAAGCAGGGTCAGGCCTGGTTAGTACTTGGATAGGAGATTACCTGGGAACACCGAATGCTGTAGACTTGGGAGAAGGACCTGGAAACTCACTTCTAAAAATTAATCTGCCATTGAAAACCGTATGAATAGCAGAGAAGCAGTAACAATACTGTTTTGCCTGTTTTATGTAGGGTGGCTATGACCCAGCGATGGCACCTAACAACAACAACATTTTCCATATGTATAAACTCTTTGATGAGGTGTCTATTCAGAATTTATGCCTATTTTTACTTTATATGTTCTATTAATGCATATTCATCATACAAACTAACAGCATATAGTATGATATTTCAATACATATGTACAGCATGTGCTGATTTAATTAAGATGATTAGCATGTCTTTATGTTGGGAGCCTTCAAGCTCCTTCTTCTAGATCTTCATAAAATATACAGTAAGTTGTAAGCTGTAATTATCCTGCTGTATTGTGGAATATACCAGAATTTACTCCTTCTATTTAACTGTGCCTTGGTGCCCATAATCCAACCACCTTTTGTTCTCCCTGCTCCTCACCTTCCCAAACTCTAGTAATCACCCCTCTATATTCAGATTAATGTGCTTAGCTTCCACATAAGAGACTGAATATGTGGTATTTGTCTTTGTGCTTATAGCTTCTTTCACTTAACACAATATCATCCAGTTCCATCCATTTTGCTACAAATGACAGCATTTCATTTTTTTATGGTTAAATAATATCACATTGTGTATATATTCCACTTTTTCTTTGTTCATTCATTCATTGTTGGGCACCTAGCTTGACTGCATAGCTTAGCTTTTCTGAGTGGTACACAAACATAGGAGCACAGGTATCCATGGGATGCTGACTACTTCATTTGGATACACACTCAAACAAAATAGTTGGATGATATGGTAGAATAAACACTGAAAAATTTAAGTATGGAACAATCATACTTCAACAAAATAAAGGCTGTTTGTGGGAAATCCACCACAAATATCACATTGAATGGGAAAAGCTATGTGTTTCTCTAAGACCAAGAATAAGACAATGATGACACTTGCAACACTTTTATTCAATTGGAAGTTTTAGCCAGAGTAATCAGGCAAAAGAACAAACTAAAAGGCATATAAACAGGAAAGGATGAGGTCAAATCATTCCTTTTGGCAGATGATACAATTCTATATATAGAACAAATGAAAGTCTCTGCCAAAGAGTATTAGAATTGATAATTATTTCAGCAAAACTGCTGTTATTGTTAGGTGCCATCGAGTTGGGTCCAATTCATAACAACCCTATGTATAACAAAACGAAACTCTCTGACAAATATTATCAGTGCTTCTCTGCTATTCATAGGGTTTTCAATGGCAGATTGTTTTGGGAGTGGATGGCTAGATCTTTCTCCCTAGCCTGAAGTACCTGGTATTCCCAGGTGGTCTTCCATTCAAGGACTAACCAGGTTGACCCTATTTAGCTTGAGACCAGGTGGAATCAGATGCAGGGTTCTATGGCTTCAGACTCAGCAA
This sequence comes from Pedetes capensis, assembly GCA_007922755.1. NCBI lineage: Eukaryota > Metazoa > Chordata > Mammalia > Rodentia > Pedetidae > Pedetes > Pedetes capensis. The sequence continues at coordinate 107,190 of VMDO01001575.1, forward strand.
AGTTACAGGATACAAAAATCACACAAAAATCAGTAATATTTTTATACACTGATAATGAAGTTGCTGAAAAAGAAATCATAAAAAGCAATCCCATTCACAAAAGCTACAACAAAAGTAAAATACTAGGAATAAATTAAACCAGGTGAATGACCTCTATGATGAAAATTACAAAACACAAATGAGAGAAATTAAAGAAGACATACACAAAAAAATTGAAAGATCTCCTATGTTCATGGATTGGAAGAATTAGTATTGTTAAAACTGTCCATCCTATCCAAAGCAATCTGTAGTTTCTGTGCAGTCTTCATCAATGACATTCCTCACAGAACTAGAGAAAAAATCCTAAAATTCATATGAAAGTATGTTGTTGTTGTTGTTAGATACCATCAAGTCAGTATCCAACTCATAGCGACCCTACGTACAACAGGTGAAACACTATTGTCAGTGCTTCTCTGCTATTCACAGGGTTTTCAATGGTGGATTAATTTTGGGGAGTGGGTTGTCAAGTCTGTCTCCAAGCCTACAGCACCTGGTATTCCTAGGTGGTCTCCCATCCAAGTACTAACCAGACCCAAGCCTGCTGAGCTTCCAAGATCTGATGGGATCAGATGCCACAGGGCTATGGCTGCAGGCATATGAAATATGTTATTGTTATTGTTCAGGGCCATCGAGTCGGTATCCGACTCATAGTGACCCTCATAGGGTTTTCAATGGCAACTGTATCGGGATTGCCTTGGGAGTGGATTGCCAGGCCCTTCTCCCATTTTTGCGGTGCTGAGAATTGAACTCGAGACCTCAGAGTCTGCAGCGCAGTGCAGCGCTCTACCAACTGAGCTAAATCCCAGCCCATATGAAAGTATGAAAGACCCTAAGTAGTCAAAGCAATCTCGAGCAAAATGAACAAAGCAACAGGCATCACAACATCTGAATTTTGCTCATTTTTAATTGGGTTGTTCATGTTCTTAATGTTAAATTTTAAAAATTCTTTGTATTATTAGGGCAGCAACTTTTTATGAAATATGTCTTTCAAAAATATGTTTCCCCAGTCTGTGGCTTGTCTTCTTATTCTCTTGACAGTGTCTTAAAAGAGCATAAGTGTTTAGTTTTAATGAAGTCCAACTTATCAATTATTTCTTTTATGGATCATGGCTTTGATGTTATATATAAAAAGTCATTGTTGTACCCAAGGTCATTCTGATTTTCTCCTATGTTATTTTCCAGGAGTTTTATACTTTTGTATTTTATGTTTAGATCTACCATCCATATTTAGTTTTTATTAGGTTTCTGCACAGAAACAGAACTGGTAGATTAGATAAATATAGACAGGTATGGATAGATATAGATATTGTTGTTGTTGTTAGGTGCCGTCAAGTCGGTATCCGACTCATAGTGACCCTCTGTACAACAGGGGAAACACTATTGTCAGTGCTTCTTTGCTGTTCACAGGGTTTTCAATGGCAGATTGATTTTTGGGAGGGGGTTGCCAGGTCCTTCTCCCAAGCCTACAGCTTCTGGTGTTCCCTGGCGGTCTCCCATCCAGGTACTAGCCAGGCCCGACCCTGCTTAGCTTCCGAGATCTGACGGGATTGGATGCCACAGGGCTACAGCTGCAGGCAGATATAGATATAGATATGTATAAATGGGGTTTTACTCTAAGAACTGACCTCACACAGTTCTGGATGATGAGATATTCTACAAATTGCTATCTGTAAGCTGGAGAATCACAGAGGACAGTGGCATAATTCAGAATCCAAGGCTTGAGAATAGGGGTGAGGAGAGGGGTACAATGATGTCCCAGTTCAGGTCTAAAGGTCTGGAAAGCAGGAGGGCCAGTGTCTGAGGACAGGAGAAGATGGATGTACCAGCTCAAATAGAGAACAAATTCATCTCTCCTCCACTTTTTATTCTCCTTGGTGTCTCAAAGGATTGGATATTGCCTGTCCACAGTAGTAAAGGTGATCTTTATAAAGTCTGTCTCTTTAAATACTAAACTCTTCTGGAAGCACCCTCATAGCCACACCCAGAAATAATGTTTTAACAGCCCTCTGGTCATTCCTCAGCCCAGTGAGGTTGACACATAAAATTAATCTTCACAGGGTTAACTATTATGAAGGGCACAGATTTGCATCTAGATTCTTTTTTTTTTTTTTTTGCATGTTTGTTTCAGCACTATGTTGTTTCAGCACTATGTGCTGAAAAGACCATTTTTCACTAATGAAATGCCTTTGCTCCTTTGTTAAACGTTGTTGTTGTTGCCATCCAGTTGGTGTCCAATCCATAGTGACCCTAGGTATAACAGGTGAAACACTATTGTTATCCTTCTCTGCTAATCAAAGGGTTTTCAATGGCTGATTGATTTTTGGGAGTGGGTTGCCAGGTCCTTCTCCCAAGCCTACAGCATCCGGTGTTTCCAGGCAGTCTCCCATCCAAGTACTAAACAGGCCCAAGCTTGCTGAGCTTCTGAAATGTGATGGGATCAGACGCCATGATGGCAGGGGTGAAGGCTTGTCAAACATTAGTTGGCTATATTTATGTGGGTCAGTTTCTGTTTATTTTGTTCCATTGATCTATTTGTCTATTAACAAAGACATCCTTGAAGCACCATTCTAAAGTTCTATTATAACTGTGTATCACAGTAATAATATTATATCTAATTTAATATTTATTTCTTACCTTCAGAAAGTCTAGGATTTCTGAGGACCAGCTATACCTGCTTTAGTTACATCATATCACCAGCTATTTGTGCTATGTCTGACACATGACAGGAACTCACTAATATTGGCTGATTAAATGAATAAATGAAAATGTTCCTGAGAACACATAAGATGGAATGGATAGGAGAAATCCTGGAAGCATGGAACCATTATGGCCTATTTCTAAAAGGCGAAACAGATTTTGCAAAGAAGGTCCAAAGTAATGTGTTCATGAATGGAAAAATGTCAGCAAAAGGACTGCAGCCCTCTGCTTTGCAGACTTTTCTCAACAGCCAAACGATGCAGTGCAACTCAATTCTGACTTCCTGCCCCTAAAGCTGCACAGATGCTCTGTTACAACACATAAAAGTGGTACCTGTTGCTAATTTGCCTAAATGGTTTCTGTTTTCAACACTACTTTCTTTTTTCAGGTGAGGCGCTAAAAGCAATACGACATTACAATTAGTTGAAAAAGGTGTGAATTGAACAATGATATTGTACCTCAGTTCCCCATCCCCCCTAAAAAATCACCATTTTTGAGGAGTTGGCTAATGCCTGGACATGGACTAACAAAGAAATGTGCTGTCTTGGGGAAACCCAAGGTCTTATCTGCCCCACAGTGGGAATCTCTGTAAGGAAAGCTGGGGTTGGCCCTAGGAAACTGTAGGTCTCAACTTTGCTTCAATTTCAAGCAAAATCATTTATAAGGTACATAGAAAATCCACTCATTTTGCAACTTCTCAAACACTTCAGTCTAGAAAAGAAGTATTTTCTTCTAGGGAATATTTCTGATATTCCTTCCATGCAATAACTATTGCATATTCAGCTTTTCAAAAGTAAGGGGCTTGTTTTCATGCGGCTCTGAATGGCTAGAAAGTAAAGGGACTGAAGAACTAAAAGAAATTGTTCATGCGTTCTTAAAATATATGCCAGGACCCCTTCTTCCATTAGCCAGGAAAAGAAAGCAAAGGCAGCAGCACTTCAGGTAGCTTCAGAACTCTCATCTAGCAAGATTTCTCTCAAGAGGGAAACAGAAAGCTAGCTGAATTGGGACTTTCCCCATAGAGAAGTTTTACAGAACAGCCCAAAGCAGTACCTATTAAGTATAATTCTGATGCCCATTGACATGGAATAAGTACTGTGTGAAATTAAAAGCAAAGCACTGTGTCCTAAAAATCATTAAAGTGCTACATGTTGCCACTGATTTTTTTAAACTATTAATTAGATTTGATGAAGGTTATCACTAAGGTCAACCTCAGTCTCGCTATGTCCCTGCATAACCCAAGATTTGGAGGAAATATTTTATTTCTCACTTTTCAAACTGTTTGTGTACTGTTTATAGATATACCTTAATTATATGTACTCAACTATGACTTTACAAGTCTGTGTTATTCTACTTGAGTTCATTAATTGTCCTTAATTACATCTAAAACGCAAAGGAGGTTATATTTGATTAATCTAACCCAAAGGATTAAAAATAAAAGGCAGACAGTTTTAAAGGCTGCAAGTTACCCTGTTAGAGAGCATCAGTAATTCTTATGCAAATGTGTTTAAAAATTATTCAAACTATTTCCCAAAAACATTTATCCATAAGAAATATGTTTATTTTTAAATAAGAGTCCATGTCACCATCTAATTTGGAGTGAGACAAAGCAGGTAGTTTGTTAAAGAGCACTCTTCAGTTGATCTCTTCAAAATAACTTTTATTTACAGAGTCATCTAGGGAAGGAGGATAAGTGATGCGGTTGCCAAGGGAAACACTTCCCTGATTGGAAAAGAGGTCATGCAGGTTTTTACAAAGAAAGAGGAGGGGCGGGTTTTTTTTTTTTTTTTAATGCTCTTACAGGGTAAGGAAAAAGAGGCACAAAAAAAGTGTCTTGTCTGCTCCTTACTCACTCTGAATTCGCAAGAAGTCTCTGCACAATAAGCTTCCAAAGATGTCCAACCCCATGACAACTCTTCTTAGTATGGCCCAAATTATTGTTTGAATGTGGGGTTGTTTGCCTCTGTGGTTATGTTTGTTCTGCCCAATTAGAATGCATATTAAAATGTTAAAGGCTACATTTTATAATTGTTATGTTACCACAGTCTTCGTGTACTGTATTCAAAAATGTATTTTAATTTTATTGTCTCTTAATGAAATATAATTTTTAATATGCGATGAGTAATTTTAGGTGGAAATAAAAGACATTCCCGCATGTCTCCATCAGCTGTTTAGAAAGAGTAAGGTAAGCTGCATCTGTATAGTCTCATAAATAGGCTCCACTGGAAAGCCAGGTCTCAGAGGACAGGGTCTGTGTTTGACTCCTGCGCCTGGTTTCCCCAGCTCTGAGAACAATGTCTAGTATATATAAATATATTATCATCCAATGACTTGGCCTCTCTGTTGCTAATTATAATTGGTGTGAGTGCAAATACAGGGTCAAAGAAAAATAATACGTGTCTCTACTTAGGTATTCCTAAAAATAAGAATTAAGTTAAAGAAAGATAAATTCCAATGCTTTAAAAAAAATAGAGCACTATAGAGGTGACTCAGAAACAAGATAGAGATGTTTGAATGGGAACAAAAATATGTATGTGGAAATAATGAATTTGTAATAAGATAGTATCTGAATACCTCAGGAAGCTATGAAAAGACTACCTCTGACAAGAGATACCTCTTGTAGAAGACTCCAGGTGGTCAACCTACCTAAGAACTTGTCTTCATGTTAGACTGATAGCTTTCCTTTTCCTCTCAATTAACTGCTTTTAGGAGCATTTCCTGCCAAGCTGCACCTTACCCTTGAAGATATTGGCTTGGCTACAGGGACATCTTGCTGAAACCTAGCTTTTCAGTCATCGTACCCAGAAGGTGAAAAGTACGGTGGATGCAGCTTTTGAAGAAAATTTATCCAAAATGTGGAAAATCCAGTATTTCATCCAATGCTCCATCTTCTAGGATGTAGCATCAATAATGAGAACATTAATAGAACATAAGCAACTGTTGGGTGATGACAGTAATCACCATTTATTGAACACTTGGTGGATACCAGGGATTGTGCAAAGAGCTTTTCATAAAGCATTACTAATTTGTATTATAAAATTATGAGGGAGATACTACTGAGGTCATTTTATAGATATGGAAACTGAAGCTCAGAGAGATGTAGTAACTTAGCTAATGGAGCTTTAAAAAGCCTGCATTGAGGTTTACTTATTTATTTTAGGTACCGAGGGGTTGAACCCAGGCCCTTGCATATACTTTGCAAGTGCCCTAACACTGAGCTGCACCCTCCGCCCCTTTATTTCTTTTTAATCTCAAAACAGGCTTTCCATAATTTGCACAGGCTGCCTCTGGCCTTGAACTTGTGATTCTCCTGCTTCCACCTCCCAGGTCGCTGGGATTACAAGCATGCACCACTGTGTCCAGCTAGTTCAGGCTCAAATTTGGGCCTGTCAGATGCTGTGGTACACACCTATGATCTCAGCAACTCAAGAGGCTACAGCAGGAGGATCGCAGGTTCGAGGCCAGAAGTGGCCAGTGTAATTTAGCAATTTATCTCAAGATAAAAAAGTTTAAAAGGGGCTGGGGGTGTCACTCAGTGGTGGAGCACTTGCAAGTATGGATGAGGCCCTGGGTTCAGACCCCTAGCACTGAAGAAAGAAAGAATAAAATGCTTTGCATGGCTTAAATCTGGGTCTGTCTCGCATAAATCCAGAAGCCTCACCTCCTTCAGCCAGCCCTTTGACCACATATGACCCAGCATACTCACAACTTCAGCCATTCTCAGTCTCTGCCCATTTCTTCTTAGATTCACTCAAGACCAGCCATGTCATCACGCAGCTCAGCCCCTAACCAGCAGGGAAGTGGTTATAGAAAAGACTCATGGTGGCTTAGTATTTTCCCTATGGTCTGCAGCCATAGCGCCCTAGCATCTCATCCTGCCTGTTCTCAGAAGCTAAGCAAGGTCAGCCTGGTTAGTCCTTAGGTGGGAGACCACCTGGGATAACCTGGTGCTGCAGGCTAGGGAGAAGGACCTGGCAACCCACTCTGGAAACAATCTGTCATTGAAAACCCTATGAATAGTAAAGCACTGACAACAGTGCCAGGCAAGGCACAGTGTCGGGATGTTTCCTTCTGTTGTATATAGAGTCACCATGAGTTGGACTCTACTCGACAGCACCTAACAACAGCAGCAACAACAACAACAATAACAACATTTGCCCCAGCAGGAGACTGCATAATGTAGTAGAAAAGCTTAGGGTTTGAGCTTCCTAGCCAGAGAGAACAGAGTTTAAATTTCAATTGAGCCACTTCACAGCATCCTTAGTTAAGTCACTTAACAGCTCCAAGCTTTGATATCCTCCTTCGTAAAATTACGTCTCTGCCTGAAATCTGTGTAATTGTGTTTGGTTGTTGAAACCAGAGCTAAAATGTGGTAGAAGACACAGAAACTTGGAGCTCCACCTGACACTCTTGCAGCCAAGCATGGCAGCTTAGAAGTTGATGCTCTGGCAAGGAGCGAGCACGTGGGTTTCTGTTCCTAAAAGCTTCTGTCCATTTTTCTGGGAATCTAACATCTATAACGCAGAATAGTTCCTGCCAGTGCCTTATTGATCAGTCTGATAGTAGAATGAAATTTTTTTTTCCACCTGGAGGCATCTGGTGAAGACAGTGTTCGTAAGAAAAGTATGAGATTGGCCACTGTTGAAATACATTAACTGCCACCACAGAGGGACGTGGAAACCAGGTAATTAAGAGTACCAGTATGAACAAGATTTAAGAAACCAATGTATCCCTACCTATCCTTTCATCAGTGTATTTATTCTGTTTCCATGCCATCTCTCTAACCAGGAAACCAGTTATTTCTGCAATTATAATGACCGACTCACATTGACCCATGTCAGGCAGGGTATATGTACCCCCAAGCAATTAAACAAATTTGTGTCAAATTTGTTGAGTGCATAGCTGGGGTAGTAAAGGGTATTTGAGTTAGTGTAAGTCTTCTGGGAAACCACACCCAAGCCTTAAAATGAAGAGTAGGTTTGAGATAGCCAAAGACACATATTATATTCATCAGAATGTTTCAAATTTGTTTATAAAATAAAAATCTTTATAAGATTTTTTTGAGGTACTGGGGAGTTGAATCTGGGCCTCACACATGATTTTTTTCAAGCGTTCAACCTCTGAGCCAAACCCCTAGCTCATTTTTTTTACTTTGTATTTTGAGACAGAGTCTTGCTAAAATTACGCAGCCTGCCTTTGGCCTTGAACTTGTGATCCTCCTGCCTCTGCCTCCCAAGTTGCTGGGATTAAAGATATGAACCACTGTGCCCAGCATTTGTAAGGTTTTTTATAATGGAAGGGAAAGATCAATTAGATGAGAGACAGAGACAGAGAGAGAGAAGATGAATATAACAAAACTTCATGGGAAAGCTTTGAAGTAGACCTGATACACCAAGGCTAGAAGAGGAAGCAGACAATGGGACAAGGAGAGCCACATGTTGCCTTTCCTTTCCCAATTCTTTTTCTCTGCAAGAAAATATGAGAGAAAAACACTCTTGCTGGATGCTTTCTACATATGTATTGGAAGTTGTCTCATCACTTAGCTATATTGTTAGCTGCCATTGAGTCGGTGTCTAACACATAGCGACCCTATGTACAACAGGTGAAACAGCATTGTTAGTGCTTCTCTGCTATTCATAGGGTTTTCAATGGAGGATTGTTTGTTGGGGGTGGGTTGCTGGGTCCTCCTCCCAAGCCTACAGCACCTGGTGTTCCCAGAGGGTCTCCTGTCCAAGTACTAACCAGACTTGACCCTGCTTAGCTTCTGAGATCTGACAGAATCGGATGCCACAGGCATCTCATAACTTCACTTACACTAAAGCATTGTATTTTTACAACAATCAGGTATGATGAGTCATATAAGAGATCAGCCAACTGAGGTCCACAAATCTTGACTGTTTCCTGTCTTAACATGGCCTGTAAACTAGAAATAGTTTTTGCAGTTTTAAATGCTTACATGTGTACCTACATAACATCCTCCTCTTTGACTGTAAAACTTAACTGATCATTACCTGATCTTTTTTTTAAAAAGTTTGCCAGTCACTGAACTATATTGTCATCCTTGTATTACAGATGAAGACATTAGAACAGTTGTTTCTTCTTTTATGTTCACAGGCAGTAGGACTAAGCCTTGAACCCAAAGTTCATTCTAAAATGCATGCATTTACTCTGTTTCCACACCTGTAATCCCAGTGATTTGGGAGGCTGAGGCCAGAAGCAGCCCATGTAACTTAGCAAGGTCTTAACTAAAAAATCAGCTGAAGGTGCCATCCAGTGGTAAAGCACTTGCACAGTATATGTGAGGCCCTGGGTTCAAAACTCCAAGTACAAAAAAAGAAAAAGCATTAATTGCATCTTCTCTTCTTCCATGAGGCCTTGGATATGTTGGAGTATTAAATGGTACAAATAATAGGAAAGAGTCCAAGTTGAAATTCCTTTCTCTCCAAGTGTTCTGAAGTTAACAAAGCATTGGATTCCTCTGTCATGAAGGCCTCTTCTTTAGATCCAACCGACAGTGCCTGCTTTCACCAACAAGGCCAGGAGAGACTTTGATTTGGCCCATCACTAACTGCTGTGGCAGGAGAGTTTTTGTTTGAACTACACTTTAGAAAGGAAAAAGGATGGTAAAGAAAAATCCCGACTTCCCCCTTTTAACCTATTTCCTACAATTTTTTTCCTTTGGACAAATAAAAACTAAAAAAGAGAAAAGATCAATAAAAGGCTGTAAGCGCAAAATTATTGATCCTTCTCCAACATTTTACTTGCCTTCAAAAGAAATTTATGACAGAGAGTTTAAAAAAATAATGAAATGGAACAAGAGGAAAATTTCCTAAATACTTGAGAAGAATTAAGTTCTTTATATTTTCTCATAGAAAACCCTCAATCTTCTGGCTGGAGAAACTTGAACAATGTATGTTTTCTAGTTTTTTCTATTCTTGCCTCATTTCAGCTTTCAAGTACTTAGAAGAACATGGGAGATTTGAACCCCTGAAACGACACCACTTAACAAAAAGGATTAGTCCTAGCTCAACACAAAATATAAGCAAAATAATGCTGTAAATGTAATAGAGTTTTAAGCCAAATTATTTCCTGGCAGAGATGACCTTTAAAGGCCAGTTTTCTGCATATTCATCCTTTTTCCCTCATTCTTCTAGATAATTGAGAAAATTTTTCAACAGAAAAAGAATATGATGTCAGCCTGAGACATGTCAATTAAAGACCACCAACATGGTGGTGGGGCCAACATAAATGAATGCAAGCTTTCTTCATTTGAACTCATGGTTCCCATTCTTCCTAAACATTTGTTCTGTGCACCGTGACCAGTGAAGTGTGTGGAAGCATAGTTCAGCTGTTTCCTCTGGAGTACTCAGAATGGACTTCTGTCTTCAGTAAGGAGGAAGTTCATTTCTAGAAATTTTCTTGGAAACTTACAGTTTTGATTTCCAGCATTGCTTTGTTTTATTTTGTTTTAGCATGGCTGCCGCAACAGGGGCTGTTCCTCTGGATGCTATTCTGTGTGCTTTGCTCTGGCTGATTTCTACAAACCCAGTCACTCTTTTCTTTTCTTTCTTTTTTTTTTTTACATTGCACTGCCCTAGGGACTGTCAAGAATGGGGTAGACGTGTGTTTTCACTTACATTTTGTGTTCTTACTAGGTGTCATCGAGTTGTGTCCAACTTATCATGACCCTCAGAGGATTTTCAATGGCTGATTGTTTCCAGATTGCTTTGGGAGTGGATTGCCACATCCTTCTCCTGTTTTTGTGGTGCTAAGGGTCAAATTCGGGTCCTCAGAAAGTATGGAGCAGCACTCTGTTAAACTCCAGCCCACTTATGTTTAGAAAGTTAAAAAGTTGATCTCATAGAAGTAGAGAAGTAGAAGTAGAAAGTAGAATGGTGGTCTCCAGAGGCTGGGAGGGGTGGTAGGAGAAACAGAGGGAGGATGGTTAGTGGATATAGGGGTTCACCTGGAAAGAAGGAATTGACTTTCCATAGTTCTATAGCACAGCAGGGTAATGTGGAGAGGATTCTGAAGCTCCCAACACAAAAGATAAATATTTGAGGTGATGGATGTACCAATTATCCTAATCTGATCATTACACATTGTATACACATACTGAAATATTATACTATATACCATAACTATGTACAATTACTATACATCAATTAAAATTTTTTAAAGGAAAAGAAAGAATAGGGGTAGAAACTTGGACTGTCCGATAAAGAACAGGAAGGGGTAGAAACTTGGGTTGTCAACTAAAGAGCAGGAACTTCACTGAGGGACACTGAGGTCTGCAATACAGATTTCATGGAGCCATTGGCTGCATCCTATCCAGTTATTTTCATGGCAGTCAGAAGTATGGGTAGTTTTTTGTTTTGGCCAAAATCATATAAGTTTGAAAAGGGGATGAAAGTGGAACTTGAATCTGTAGTGTCTTTGTGCTGTTTTCTTTCTTACAACACACTGCCTTGGGCTTTCTGTGCAGAGTCCATGGGTTCAAGTGCACATGCACGCACATACATTCTGGGGACAGCTACTCGCCTTCCACAGACCTGGAAAGACTGCCCTTTGGTTATCACAGCAGAGCCTGTTGGCAGATGGCGAATCAGCCTCAGGCTCGATGTCAGCCTTTACTTAAAAAGAGCTCCCCTGGTATCCCTCCATCACACTCTCTGGAGGATGCCTGTCAGGCTGGTCCCATCTGCTCCCACTGTTTTCCAGGAACTGTGTAGCTAGGTTTCACATAGGGCTGCCACGTGCCTGGGAGCATTTTTCCTGACTACATTGCTTATGCTCATTTCCTTTCTTGGCTCTCTCTGGAGCAAATGTTTCAATATCTCCTTCAATTAAGTATTAAACAAGAAGAGAAGTCCCCTCCTTTTCCCTCTACCCCACCCACCAACTTACGTTCCGATGCATCTGTTCTGTCTCCTTTCCTATCACAATGAGTGCACTCTCTGTGCTGCCACCAAAAGCCAAATCCAGAGCTCAAAGGTTGCGCCCCATCTCCATAAGCCTTCTCCAAAACTTGGCTTCTGCGGCCATCCTCTCTCTGATCCATGATCAAGCTGTGCCTTCCTCGGATGCTGGTGGTCATGCCCAACAGCACCCTATTTTATTCAGTGATACCCTTCAGCTGAAAGAGCACACCCATCCTGTCCAGTGACCCACTGTAAACCTTACTCCTTGAAAGACAAAACTCTCAGAAGAGTGGTCCATCCTTACCCTTTTCACTTCTTCACCTCAAATATCCGTCTTGACCAATTCCACTTTCCTCTTTGCCACTCTGTCAGTATTGTTCTATCTCTTGTCAAGATCCCTATCTAGAGGAGAAAGCCTAGTGGTCCACTTTCAGTTCTCATCTTCCCTGGCCCCTCAGCAGCGCTGGACACAGCAGATCTTCCTTCTTGAAGCACTCTTTCCACCTGTCTAGTAGGCTCTCCTCCAGGGGTTACCTGACCTCATTCGTCATTCTGTCTGTCTTTCTGGGTGTTCCTTCTCTCATTGATCTCTAAAGATGCTAGCATTTCTCAAGTTTTTTCCATATTCTCCTTTCCTCCTAGAGTAATCTCATATGGAGCCAGAGCTCCAAGCAACCCCCAGATGAGGGTTTCTGTTGCCCATGTCTCCTGGGAGCTCCAGGTATATAGCCACATCCTCAACCTGAGCCTTAATCTTTCAAAAACAGATCCTCTTAACCACATCCCACCTCCAGGTTTCCTCCATTTCAATATTTTCACAATTCACCTAGTTGCTAGGCAAAAATAACATGGAATTTCTCTTTCCCTCATGCCTCTTATCCCAACCCATGAGTAAGGCCCTTTGATTCAACCTTCAAGAAATTTCCCACTGGGTACAATGGCACATCCCTGTAACCCCAGGGACTTGGGAGGCAGAGGCAGGAGGATTACAAGTTCAAGGCCAGAGACAGGCCGCATAACTTAGCCAGATACTGCCTCCATATAAAAAATAAAAATAGGGTTGATGTGCAGCTCAGTGGTAGAGCACCATAGGTTCAATTCCCTAGTGCCACTAAAACAAAGAAAGAAAAAGGAAAAAGAAATTTTCCAGCTACAAATAAAATGCTATTCTCATCCTTAACCAATATGCCCTATTTTGGGCTACTGTTACCTCTCACCTGGACTACCATGAGGATTTCCTTACTGCTACTTTTTTCCTGCTGTAGTTTATTCATCACACAGCATATACAGTGGTCTCCTTGCAGTATAAAATAACAACAAATCCTCCATAGATTTTCTCCACATGTAGGCTATACACCAAACTCCTAAAATCGTGTCCTATGAAGTCCTACATTATCTTGTCTGTATTTGCCAGCTCCTCTGCTTACTATAAGCACTTGCTCCCTCACTTCATTTAGAGCCCTCCCCAAATTTTATTTATTCAGAAGAGATTTCCATAGATCCTTATTCAAAATAGTCTTCTTATGTACCTTCATCCTGCAATGTTTTTCTTTAAATATGAGCTGCATGAAATTACATTTTAATGTGTTTATATCAGTTTACTGTTCATTATTTTACAATGAGAAATCTTCTTTCAGGGAAGAGATGCTTCTGTCTCTTTCTTACCACTGAAGGCCCCAGAGTACAGCATGGTACTTAGCACACAGCAAGAACCAGTAAGAACTTGTTGGGAAAAATGGATAAATAAATTAATTCAAACATAGTTGTGAACCACGTAGAAAACTCTGCACTGTGAAGTGAATAGGTGGTGGATCCTGTCAATCATGTGGTCATTGAGGAGAGAAGAATGCCGGTTGTGATATTCCACAGAATATGTACACTCCATGTTGTCCTCCTGAATGAGTTAGAAAAGTGGACTTACACATATTTAAAGAATGCCTTCTTTGTGCATTGATCTGTGTTAATTTCCTCCAAAAAGTAATATATTTGGTATTTCTTTTGTTTGGTATCCCATTGTTCAGTCCAGAGTTTTCAGCCCGGCAGACCAAGATCATTGCCAAGTAACTACAACTTTCTTATCTGCAGCTATTTCCCTTATGGCATTATTCCCTTCCTAAATGACCGAGCTTTCATAGAAACAAATGTCCATTTGCTTAAACTGTGCCCTATGGATAGCATATCCTCCCCCCTCTAGAGAGCCTGATGACACATCACCTTCCTATCCTTTTTCTAATATCACATCCACCCAAAGACCATTCCTTTTCCACTTTCTCAGTTCCCACAGCAACTTCACTCTACATCATGTATGTTATATAACAGCTTCCACTTCATTACTCAAACTAGTATCATATTTCCATTCGAGATTATACATCCTCGAAAGCAGTGTACATTCTTATTATACCTTCTCAAAAGCAGTGTAGTTGCCTGCTCACTAACCAGAAGTCATCCCCCCAAATATTAAATGCTCTGTGAATCATTATTATATGAGTAAATGAATCAATCAACAGATTAAGAACTACTTAATAAAGTAAAACAAGTTTATAGTCTGTATGTAAGAGGTGTGGCCAAGGAACAAAAGCCCAAGTTAGCATCTGGGGCTCAGTCATGTCTATGGAAGCACACAGGTATGGTGCTCACTACCAACCAGCTAAGTACTCACAGGCTCTTCATTTGTGAATTACTGTCAGGAGTGCCTGTCAGGGGATGTGTGTGAGTAGTAGTAACCATAATGAGGAGGTCTTTGCTTTAATCACTTTTCCTCCTTATTCTTGGTGTAAGAAAGAAATTCTGTGTCTGGTTTCTTGATAAGACCTCTACTTCCTCATAGGAAGGAAACTCAGTGTTTTGCAAAGAGAAAAGCATGCCCTCTATGCTGTCTATAGAGTTTCTCCATCTCCTAGGGGCAGGGCTGGCCAACATCACTCATGATTACGGTCTGTATCTAGTCTTGATGCCATCCCATGTTAAGCAGAGTACCCTCTATCCTGCACAGCACACATGTGAGGAAGATGTGGAATCTCAGGGCTGTCTTTGGTTTCAGTCCATGCTGATGTTGGCTATTAACTACTATTACAAGGACTGTTTTACTTTTGGTGGTCTAGCCAAGTCTCTGAGATACTAAGTTCAGGTCTACCCCCAGCCTTCAGGAAGAACCATGCATAACTCAGAATGGCAAATAATCATCACCACAAGTGTTGCAAATTATACTTCTTAAGATGTCTCATGAGTTTATTTTACTCTATAAATTCATGATAGTTTTCAACATATAAACCATTTTGGGTGCTATTAACCATTGCAGTTAGAGAAGAAGTAGATATTTAATTTAAAATCTATATTTCCAATAGTAAAATGGAGAAAGACAAAGGAGTAGATGGAACATTTTCCCAGCTGTTTGTAGAATTTCTTCACACAATATTTCAGTCTTTACCACCATTTCCATACATGATTCTTTGAAAAGAGATGCTAAGAGAAACCATTGAGCTATTACTTTTACTTGGAAATTGAAGGTGAAAACCCTGAACTGAAATAGAGGCACCAATTTGCAGGATAAAATGACCCTTAACAGGAGAGTCAGCTAACTAGTCCCTCTGGAAATTCTTGTCCTTGAAAAATGAACTTCAGGGCTGGTCTGAGCTCCAGAGAATTTGATGGAGGGATCATCCTGCCCCCATCCCTGCGGACCTTCACTATTTTGATCATCACAGCATTTACAGCCAAGGGAGAATTTAAAAAAAAAAAAAAAAAGGAAGAAAAAGAAAAAAAAAGGGGGGGGGATCACAGTTGAATTACAGGCAGCAAAATCCCTACATTTCTTAGGGATTAATGGAAAAGCTTTAACAAAGTGTTTCAGATTCCCATTAATCTTAGAACACAGGTATACTTTCCCACATGGCAATCCTAGACATTTTCTGGCTGAGCTATATTTTATTTGTACATGAGCGGATACTTTTATGTTGACAGAGCAGGCCTTGCAAGCAACCCCTTCCTGCCATGAACAAATCAACTATAGATTATTCTTCCATCGATAAGAAAGAGATAATATTCCTAAGTCACCTGAGTTTCTAACCATTACTATGAATGCAAAAGGAACATATTTCCTAAATAGACTGTTTTGAAATGCCCCGATTGTTCAGTTTGAGGACCTGCAATGATATTCCTCATCTCTATAGGATATTCATAATGGGTTTTGCTTAGGCAGCACTGAAGGCTAGCATCTTTTAATAGGTCTGTAAATGCAAGGCTGACCCAGAAGCACCCACTGAGTCCCTTTGAGCCTATATGCCTGCCTTCCTGGTACAGGCCACCACATCATCATGTGATCGCTGGGATTTGTGTAGCCATATAGCTGCACACAGATGACAAACAGGAAGGCTTCCACAATCCAGGCTGATCTGGAGAAATATAATACCTTCTCTTAAGTGTGCTTAATATTTTTGGCACTTGCGTGCATATATGTACATTTCAGGTATCTGTGCTCCATACATCTCAAAACCCATTAGGAAATAGATGTTGCTTTTTAAAATCAATTGTGCCTGGAAAGCTAGGAAATACATTACCCTCAACAGACGTAACAAAATAAATGCAATATAAAGACAACTATATTAAAAAGCTTCTGGGCAAACTGGTGTGCTAAATGTTTGTGAATTTACCTTCCCTCTCTTCATCTCTTCTTCCACTTCAGAGTGGAAAGCTTCTAAGGACTCCAGTTGTTTGGATGCTACTCTAATTTTCAGCACAGTTATTGCACAGGTGGTTTATTTCTAGCTTGTTCCTGCATTTCAGGCTTGGAGTCTTTCCATTAGCTTGTTTACCTGACCTTAACTGAGATCATATCCACTCCAATATCTTGGAGTGTGGGCTCACAGATCCACCTGAGGCTCTCCTTTGTGCTCTGGTGAGAAAAACAGCCCTGTATCCTGGTTCCTTTCATAGTGCAACCCAAAATTAGCTCCTCTTTCTTCCTCATTACAGGCGCACTTTTCTTATGCTGCCCTAAGGAAAATGTACGAAGCATTTCTTGTCTTCAGTATCTGCCATTTTCTTATTTCTCTCTATCTTTCCGAGACTGACCTAACCCCTCCCCTAGGGGTAGAACCTCTCCCTGTTAAGGATATTAGCTCCTCTGAAAAGGACGGACTCTAATATGAATTACATGTATGTTAAACAACTTTTGAGTGCAAATCCCTTCCCTAGGTATTTGAACTTTAAGCTTTTGAAACTTGATTATAGGAATGGGAAATAGAATTAAAAACTATTTCATTCATAATGGAACTCCATGCATCAGCAGGCCATGGCGAATTGCAGGGAATTGATTTTAAAATCATAAATTGATATTTAGCATATGCAAATACAGTCTAGATATAAACTTTGAAAAGCCTTCTGTGCAGTGAATGATAATGAGTGGAAAAGAAATAAAACACCATAGCCGGTGCTCCTCCCCTCTCCAGGTCTCCACATGTCATCTTGCAGAAGACCAACCAAGCAAAGCTGGCCTTCACCACTTAGGAACTAAGTGCTCTTGGGAACTACTATGGACAAAGTAATGCAAGTTGCTTTAGTAGCTCCTCCTTCTTGCAGATCTGGATCTGAGCCTATGACACATGAGAGATCAGCCTGCCTTTTCCCTCCCTCTGGACCAATATTTCCCAAAGAAATTACTACCTGTGTTGGTATCGTCAGGGGCCACTACATAGAGTATATTCTTTAGGGAGTAGCTCAGGAATCTGAATTTTAATAAGATTTTTGGATCATTAGTATGTCCACTAAGTTTTGATAAACTCTATTTCATGCCAGTTCCTAAATCTCTCCCCTGCATTTCTTTCCTGCCTTTATCTGTTCCTTAGTTGACCATAACATATTTTCAGGCTTAGTCTGCCACAAAATTTACAGAAAATCATGCAAATATCTTTCTAATATTGTTGCTCCTTGCCCCTGTCCTTCCCCTGACATCTCTATTGAAGGAGATTTCACTTTCAGCACAAATGTAATGAGCCTTGTCACCTCAGTTCCACAGACTGTAGGTATGAAAAGTGGGAGAACCAAATGTGTTCCTCAAAATCATCACAGCTAAACAGGAATATGTCAAAGCAATCCATGGAGTCTTTGCTAAATTTCATGCCTGTAAGACATGGCAGTTGAGGTTTCAGATCCAGGACCTTTGTTGTTGTTAGGTGCTGTGGAGTTGGCTCTGACTCATAGCACCCTGTGTGCAACAGAATGAAACACTCCGCAGCACTGTGCCATACCCAGCACCATGCCAGTGCTCCTCTGCTAGTCATAGGGTTTTCAATGGTTGAGTGTTTCAGGATTGCTTTTGGAAGTGGATTGCCATGTCCTTCTCTCATTTTTGCAATGTTGGGGCCTCAGAGAGAACAGAGCAGCACTCTACCAATTGAGCTAATCCCCAGCCCTCCAAGACCTTTATTTTATGTGAATCAGGCATCAGCATACAGATACCCATGAATATAAGGGAATTTGTCCACAAGTAGATAGCATCTGAAAAAAAGTGAGTACTGATGGTTATTTATACTAAGAAATATTTGTTTTCTAAGCTATAAATGTATGTTTGTTTGTATAAGGGCAATGCTAATTATTGTCATATCTATTTGTAATTCTTGCCTAACTGCTATGTAGAATGATACACATCACAATTACATATTATTTTTATTTTCACTCATTTCTCCATTTCTTTAGGGCAAAGACAAAAGTCACCCATATTTCTGCCTTTTTGAGGTTATTGTGACAATAGCATACACATTATACACTTTCAGCAAACCATTTAATGAATTAGTGTTTGGATTTTACTCATGTTGCGTTTGAGTGTGTGCATGTTTACATAAATGGCCCCTCTCACCTACAGAGATGAATGTATACCTTTCCTAGGATTCCTGAATGTCAGAAATAGAGGCTATGGAGGATCTTTCTTGGCTACCATGAGCAGGAGCCAGAGGAGGAAGAGGGGAAGGAAGAGAAAGGAAAGGATGGGGAACACTACATCTGGAATCGTAACAGACAGACAATCCTTGCCAATGCACATAGCAATTATTAAGGATATAGTTGCTCAAGTCCACACAAAATGTCTTGGGTAACTACAGCTGTACATGTCTCTCCTATCACACACAGGACTCTGCTGTTTTCTCAAGTTAGAATGTGAGATAGTATTGTATGTACTTCCCTGCCCAGACCATGTGGTTGCTAGCTTCTCCTTAAATCAGTGAGCATATTCTTTTTAGCCTCCTTTAAGATCCATACTGGATATCCCTTTAAGGTATGTATTCTATTTTTCCTTATCACTAGTGTACACAAGCTCTAAGTCCCAAATCATAGAAGAAGGAAAATAATGGAAGAGGAGTTGAGATGGAAGAAAAGCAGCAAATCACACACACACACACACACACACACACACACACACACACACACACACACAGCAGATGAAAACAACAACAAATAAACAGGATCTTCTGATTCATCCCAGAGAACAAGACCTGGTAATCAGCTGCTCTATGAACTGCTCTGTATGCCTAGCGTAGAAATTCAAATCATGTAGCTGCTGGGTGTCTTCTGCCTCTCATCCATGCAGAAAGCGAACAGTGGAGTTTTTGTTACTGAACGTCGTCATCGTCATCTTGTTCTTCATCACTCACCACCATTGACTCCCTCAAATGCTTCTAATTTGACAACCAAGAGACATTGCTTTCAGTCCTTTCATTTTCCAATAACTTTGACTATCTTCATCTTTGCCCCTCCTAGGGTGAACAACATGAGTTTTATGGTTAGATGATGATAGGTCTGACTCATCTTATGAAAGTTCAGGCTTCAGAGATAACGATGGCACAGCATGGCTTTTTGCCAAAAGAAATACATAAAGAAAGAGAAAGAAAGAAAGAAAGAAAGAAAGAAAGAAAGAAAGAAAGAAAGAAAGAAAGAGAGAGAGAGAGAGAGAGAGAGAGAGAGAGAGAGAGAAAGAACGAGAGAGAGAAGAAAAGAGAAGGAGAGAGAAAGAAAGAGAGAGAGAAAGGAAAAGAAAGAAGAAATAGAAAGAAAGAAAAAAGAAAGAAAGAAAGAAAGAAAGAAAGAAAGAGGGAGGGAGGGAGGGAAAAGGAAGGAGGGAGGAAGGAAAGAAGGAAGGAAAAGGGATAAAGAAAGAGAAAGGAAAAGAAAGAAAACAAAAGAAGAAAGAAAAGGAGAAGAAAGAAAGGTGAGAAAAAGAAAGGAAAAAGAAAGAAAGAAAAGAAGAAAGGTGAGAAAAAGAAAGGAAAAAGAAAGAAAGAAAGAAGGAAAGGAGGAAAAAAGGAAGAAAGAAAGAAAAGAAAGAAGGAGAGGTATTCATGATTCCCTTTGCCAATCAAACATTTATATCAACTACCTTAGCAATCAGAATTTCCAGGCTTCTCTCCCCAGACCAAATATCTTTATAGTTCACATAGGGAAAAAGTTTTAAAATCTATTTCACATTGTATTTAGGAGTTTGACTCTGTTGGTAGAGTGCTGCTTGGCTCTGAGGCCCTGGTTTGATCTCCAGCACAGCAATAAATGAGAGAGGGCCATGGCAGCAATCTCAAAACAGTCAGACACTGAAAACTCTATGAATATCAGAGAAGCACTGACACAGTGTCGGGGAGTGTTTCCTTCTGCTGTACACAGGGTTGCTATGAATTGGACCCAACTCAATGGCACCTAAAAACAAAAACAATATATTTAGCATTTGGAGTTTGTTAAAAACAAACTTCCTACAAGCTTGAATATTCTCTTATGGAAGTGTTTGACTTTTTCTTCATGACTGCTTTAAACTTATTTGCAGTTTACAAAGTAATTTTGAAATGCTATTTTATCTTTGCCAGCATCAAAAAGATTGTATAGAGATTACATTCCATAAAAACTTGTTGTTGTTGTTGTTGTTAGGTGCTGTCGAGTCGAGTCCGACTCATAGCGACCCTATGTACAGCAGATCAAAACACTTCCCGATTCTGTGCCAGGCAAACGATCTTATTTATGTTTAAGCCCATTGTTGCAGACACTGTGTCAATCCATCTGGTGGAGGGTTTTCCTCTTTTGCGTTGACCTGCCACTCTTCCAAACATGATGTCCTTCTCCAGGGATTGATCTCTCCTGACTACATGTCTGAAATATGTAAGACGCAGTTTGGTCATTCTTGCTTCCAAGGAGCACTGTGGTTGTACTTCTTCTAGGACAGATTTGTTGGTTCTTTTGGCAGTTCATGGTATATTCAATAGACGTCTCCAGCACCACAATTCAAAAGCATCAATTCTTTTTCTGTCTCTCTTGTTCAATGTCCAGCTTTCACAACCATATGATGCGACTGAAAATACCATGGCATGAGTCAGACGCACCTTCGCCTTCAATGTGACATCTTTGCTTTTCAATACTCTAAAGAGATCTTTTGCCACAGCTTTTCCTAGAGAAATGCATCTTTTGATTTCTTGACTGCTGCTTCCACGGGTGTTGATTATAGAGCCAAGCAAAGCGAAATCGTAGACAACCTCAATCTTTTCTCCATTTATCGTGAAGTTGCCTGCTGACCTAGTCGTAAGGATTTTTGTTTTGTTGATGTTTAGTCGTAACCCATATTGAAGGCTATGATCTTTGATCTTCATCAGGAAATGTTTTAAATCCTCTTCACTTTCAGCAAGCAGAGTGGTGTCATCTGCATAACGCAGGTTGTTAATTAGTCTTCCTCCAATCTTGACGCCACGTTCTTCCTCATAAAGTCCAGCTTCTCGGATTATTTGCTCGGCGTATAAATTGAAGAGATAGGGTGAAAGTATACAGCCCTGACGCACACGTTTCTCAACTTTAAACCACTCAGTGTTTCCTTGTTCTATTCAAACAACTACCTCCTGGTTCATGTACAGATTTCTCATGAGCACAATTAGGTGTTCTGGTATTCCCATTTTCCGAAGTGTTATCCATAATTTGTTATGATCCACACAATCAAATGCTTTTGTGTAGTCAATAAAACATAGATATCTTTCTGATATTTCCATAAAAACTAGTAATTTTAAAATAAACTATATAAATATAAAATAAAATAAAATTATATATATATATATATATAGAGAGAGAGAGAGAGAGAGAGAGAGAGAGAGAGAGAGAAAGTGAGAGAGAGTCACTGATGATTTCAGATATAAATGGTGTTATATAGACATAGATATAAAATCCTGAGCTGTTAGTATTAAGGTTAGTCAATGATGGATTAGAATGTGAATTGTCAAAATACAAGCAAATTGTTTTTGTTTCTTAATCATAGATGTAATGCATGTTTGTTGCAGAAAATGGAAGAAAATACAAAATGACAAAACATAATCACACTAGTCAGAAATAGACACTTGTATGAGGTTTCTAATATTTTACCTTACATACTCAGAATCATACTATAATATAGTTTAATATTCTGATTTTATACTGATATTAAACTGAATATTTTCACAACTAATACTAATTCACTATGTGGCTCTAATCTTTTCATTATTACTTTTGTCACTTTACTTTTTTATTTTTGCCATTATTAATACTGTGTGAGACATTTAGACTTCACGGACTTATTTTCATTTTTAGTATAGAATTGTAAAAGTACAATTTCTGCATCTGCAGACATGAAATTTAGAGTATTGGTACATTTATGGCCACATACTTTTCTAGAATATTTTAGTAATTTCTGCATTTTTGAAAGGCATGTGAGTGTTTGAATCATTGCATCCCCACCAACAGTAGACATACCTCTATGTTTTTTCTATTTTAATAAGTAAAAGAATATTAGATTATGGGACTTGTTTACACTTATTCAATTTCTACAATTTCATATCATTTGATTTTTAGTCATTCTTATTCCTAATACATAGTAAATAGGTTTACTCTGTTAAAGATTAATTAATTAAAATTGCTTAATTCTGATAATAAGTTATTGAGTTTATTCTTAAATATCTGATATTTTACTTACTTTTGTGAGTGGAATTTCCTTTTATCAGAATTTTTTTTGAGGAGAGTTCTTAGGGGTTGAACCCAGAGCCCCTCAGATATTTTGCAAGTGCTCTACCCCTGAGCTGCACCCCCAGCCCACTTTTTATTTTTTATTTTCAGACAGGGTCTTGTTAAGTTATACAGTGTACCTCTGTCCTGAATCTCACTATCCTCCTGCCTCAGCCTCAGGAGTCACTGGGATTAGAGGCTTGTGCCACCATGCTCGGCAATTTTTTAGAGTTTTTAACTAGTTTTCCAAATTTTTCTTGGCCATTTAAGATCTCTTTTTTCGTGTGGTTTGCTTGTACCTTCTTTATTTTGGCCTTCTTGTGGTGATGTGTGTATTATGCATTCTTAACATGAATTCTTCATTGGCCATATACATTTCAAGTGTGTTGTAGAGAGTGACTTGGATTTTTTACTTGTTTATTTAAAGTATCTTTTCTGAAATACATTTTAAAGTTTCATGTATACACATTATTCAATATTTTATTAAGGAGTGCTCTTTCTGCATCTCAAATTCTCCCCTACTTCAAAGGCTGAATGTTATTATGTTAAATTTTCTTCTAAATTTTTAGTTTCCTTCTCATACAGTTTTCATCCACCTGATACTTATTTTTGGGTGGATATATGATAGAGTTCTAAATGACTTTTTTCCAGATGTGTTATTATTTAGCCTTATATTATTTATACTTTATTTCCTCTGTGATTAAAAATAATTTTACATCTTTGCCTATCAACATTTCTTGCACACGTAGTTGCATTTCTAAGATCTTTCTACTGTGACATCCTTTCTAACCTGTTGATCACTGTACCGATAACACACTGCTTTAGTTAATAAAAACACCAAGGTTTTGATTTATGATAAGGCAAGTCCCACTGTCCCTTCCTTTTTATTTTTCTTATAAGTTCATAGACTTTCTTTAGCCTTTATTCTTCTACATAGATTTTTTAAATTAACTTTTCAAAATTAATAAGAACACATCAAAAGATATTTGAGTTCTTCAACAGCAACAAAAATCATGTTCACAGAATTTTATAGGAAGAATTGTCACCATTATGACTTTTGAACATGATGTATCTTTCAAGGCTCTTTTATACCCTTCAGTAATATTTTGGAATTTTTACCATGAAATATCTTATGAAGTTCTTAGCTTCACTCTGTCTCAGAGTTTTCTGTTGCTATGATTCTTTAATTTTTGTAATCATTATGTATATAAATGAGAGAAACTATTCATTATGTCAATTTATATGCAGAAATCTATTAATACTTCTAAGAATTTATCCATAGGGTTATTTTCAATTTTCTACTTAAGCAATTGGGCTGGGATTTAGCTCAGTTGGTAGAGCGCTGTGCTGCAGTCTCTGGGGGTCCCAAGTTCAATTCCCAGCACTGCAAAAATGGGAGAAGGACCTGGCAATCCACTCCCAAGGCAATCCCGAAACAGTCAGCCATTGAAAACCCTATGAGGGTCGCTATGAGTTGGATACCGACTAGATGGCTCCTAACAACAATAGTCCAACAACTTAAGCAATTACATTATTTGCTAATAAGGATAGTTTGTGTTCCCCATAGGTTTTTTTAAATTATCATACCTTATGTGCTTTTATCTTTTTGCATTGGTTTAATATAGAGGACAGTACTAAATGGAATTCTTGAAAGCACATATTTTCTTTATTACCGACTTAAGAAACACCATAATATTAAGGTTTAACACAAGAGCAAAGAAGAGAGAAATGTCACGTGAAATAAGTGAGTAGAATCACCTTTGAGACCAGATCACCTGTCCCTATCCTCGAGGATTGAAACATCACCCTGTAACAAAACCTTCAGCTGGTATTAAATGTTAAACATAACTTTTAGGTTAAGTTAAATTAAAATCCCGTGGATAAATTAAAATTCAGAAACAGAATTAGAAACACAATTAGAATCAGATTAAAGTCAAGACAGAAAAAAATTAACCTATATTTTTTAAACAGGGTCTCACTGTGTAGTCCAGGTGAGCCTCCAACTCTGGATTCTCCTGACTCAGCCTTGTGAGTGCTGGAATTACAGATGTGTACCACATGCCAGACTTCTAATCGATGTATTTTGATAAACAATTTATTGTATGGGCATTACTCAGTTTTGTAATCATATTATCATTTTTCCACTTTTTAAGTATGCTTTTTATAGAGCATCTAGGAGAACCTGATATATCAGTCAAATAAATGCCTTAATTTACAAAAAATATTTAAGTGTCTGAAGGAATAAAAATTCATGTCTTTATTCAAAAGTAGAATTTGAATAGAATGATGTTATCTAAAAACAATAAAACACCTATTTGACAAATCCATACAATAGGGATTTTTTTCTTACAAAATGGAGCATAGATTAAAGATTCTACAAACTTTTTTACTTATGCATGCCTTATCTGTGTGCTTTACCTATTTTTCTATTCTGTTAATTTTTTTTGAAAATAGGAACTTCTCACAGTTAGTCTTTCATAAGTTGTGCACAAGTTTTACCTTATAGCTGCTTGTCTCTATACTTAGCATTTGGTATTTTTACTGAACAAAAGATCGATGGCTTTTGTTACAAAATTGTTTTCATTGTATATTTTCTTTGTGTCTTCTGTACTAAATGCATCATAGTTCATCAAATAACATTTAATGAAATACTCTTTAATGATCAAAAATAACTTCAGATGCTTGAGAAGTTCCCTCAAATTTATATCATGCATACATTAAATTCACAGTCATTGAATTTATCATTATTTTGTACTGCATATTTAGTTTATTCAAAAATAGACCTCAATTTCATATTCAATTTTTCTAATTATATGTTCAGAGGTTATTTTTACTTAGAATTTTATATTAAATGAAACTTCCATTCCAAGAGAGTAAATATTTAAGCAAATCCCTCAGGATATGTGTCCACATTTTCCTATTATTTTTATACTCCAAGAAGAGCTTGGTTTGATGTACAATTCCCAGGATATCAGCCTCTTTCCCTTTAAAATCTTTAGAGATAGTGGTATATCTTATGGATTCTTAGTAATATGATAAGCCTGAAGAAAGTATATTTTGTTTTATTTTATAATTTTGTTAATACTATTCTATTCCATATAAGCTTCTAATTTTTGGTTTTTAAAATTGAAAAAGACAAGCCAAGAAAGATTTTGGTAGGAACGTCTTTTCTAAGACTGCATATCTGATCTGATTGGTTTAAGTGTATTTCTACTGATTTTTAAAAAATTTCTTTTGCAATCTTTTATTTCTTCAGTCAGCTTCTCTGAACTTGTGATTTCATCTTGGTGCATTCGCTTACTATCCTCCCCTTTCACATTCCATGAAGGTCAAGATAGGTTTTTCTATGAGCTTCCAGCAGGAATCTTATCTTTTTTACTGATATTATTTCTTTTAGAAACCATTTTCCTATGATATACTCTTCTTTCAGGTGTTTGGGACTATTCACTGTTTCCTTTTACACTGAAATATGTTTTCCTGAGTCTTACACGGCTTTTACTTTTTCTCTTTGTTCGTTATAGAAAGGAAAAATTCTACTCAAGCTTTGCGTTTTCTAGAGCAGTGGGGGATGTGAGGTGAGGGGAGTTAATGTCCTTAGCTTCTTCCAAAAGCCTCTTAGATGCTGCTATTAAGCTACTGTCAGTCCTATATGAGACAGATAATTGTGTGCATCTGTGTGTATAACCTATCTGCAGCAGTCCCACTGTGGCATCCAATCCTATCAGGTCTTGGAAGCTAAGCAGGGTTGGGCCTGGTTAGTACTTGGATGGGAGACCGCCTGGGAACACCAGGTGCTGTAGGCTTGGGAGAAAGACCTGGGAACCCAATCCCAAAAATCAATTAGCCATTGAAAATCCTATGCATAGCAGAGAAGTACTGACAATAGTGTTTCATCTGTCATACATAGGGTCGCTGTGAGTCAGACACTGACCTGATGGCACCTAACAACAACTATAGATATAGATATAGCTATAGATTCCATCAGTAAATCTTGATACTAAGCATACTTTCTTTGGAGTGAATCTATCAGTGCTCCTGTTACTAGTACCATCTCCTCTAAGTAAGAACATTGAATGCTTATTCCAATCTTGGTGTCGTGTTAAATATAAAATGTCAGTGTTCTCAGCATCTGTGTTGTTAGACTCATTTCTCTGAGTGTTCCCCCTTTTAACCCTTAATGGCAAAGGATTAAAGGATTGCAATAAGTAAATAACATTATGCCTGTCTTGCTCATAACATGTATCTCATAGCAATTGGAGTCTAGTGGTTTGTTGGCCCAGTGGTGAAATCCCTGCATCCTGGACATCATGTTTCAGAGAGTGGTGAGGCCACAGAAAAATGGGAGACTCTCAACCGCATGTATTGACTCAGTGTCTGCAACAATAGGATTAAACATAAAAAAGACTATACGCATAGCACAGTATTAGGTAGTGTTTCATTGTATTGTACATAAGGTCTCTATGAGTTTCACCCATCTTGATAGCACCTAACAGTAACTACATATATATAGCATAAATAATCCAAGAAGCTGGACTTTATGAGGGAGAATGTGGCATTAGGATTGGAGGAAGACTCATTAACAACCTGCATTATGCAGATGACACCACTCTGCTTGCCCAAATTGAAGAAAATTTAAAATATTTACTGGTGAAGATCAAGGATCACAGCCTTCAATATGGGCTGCAACTAAGTATCAACAAAACAAAAATCCTTATAACTAGGCCAGTGTGCAACTTCACAATAAATGAAGAAAAGATTGAGGTTGTCCAAGATTTTGCTTTGCTTGGTTCTATTATCAACACCCATGGAGGCAGCAGTCAAGAAATCAAAAGATGCATTGCTCTAGGAAAGGCTGTGGCAAAAGATCTCTTTAGAGTATTGAAAAGCAAAGATGTCACGTTGAAGATGAAGGTGTATCTGACTCATGCCTTGGTATTTTCAGTCACATAATATGGTTGTGAAAGCTGGACATTGAACAGGGGAGACAGAAGAACTGATGCCTTTTTGATTGTGGTGCTAGAGACATCTATTGAATATACCATGGACTGCCAAAAGAACCAACAAATCTGTCCTAGAAGAAGTGCAACCAGAGTGCTCCTTGGAAGCAAGAATGGCTAGACTGCATCTTACATATTTTGGACATGTAGTCAGGAGAAATCAGTGCCTAGAGAAAGACATCATGTTTGGGAGAGCGGCAGGTCAACGCAAAAGAGGAAAACCCTCCACCAGATGGATTGACACCATGTCTGTAACAATGGGCTTAAATATAAATAAGATCTTGTGCCTAGCACAGAATCAAGAAGGGTTTCAATCTGCTGTACACAGGGTCGCTATGAGTCGGACTCAACTCGACAGCACCTAACAACAACAACAACAACACACACACACACACAGTTATGTATCTGTTGAAAATTTAATGTAAGCAATAAAAACATTTCTATCCTAAAGTTAATTACTCCACTCCAATTAGCTTTGTTATTATGGTGAAAAATGACTTGTGGGTCTAATTTTAATTATAATAAATATTTTATTTGTTTAAACAGTTTCTAAAGTCAGGCATCATGGCTCAAGTTTATAATCCCAATGACTTGGCAGGCTCAGGCAAGAGGATGGTGAGTTCAAGGCCAGAGGCAGCCTACACAATTTAGGTATACCTTGTCTCAAAATTTAAAAAATACAAAAGGGGTTGGGCATGCAGCTCAGTGGTAGAGTCCTTGCCTACCATGTGCAAAGGCCTGGGTTCAACCATCAGCACTGCAAAACACTAATTAAGTAATTAAAATAAGCTTTATTGATGTCCAGAAAGTTACTCTAAAGGTTCAAGAAACTTTTTAAAGCCTTCTCTTTTCAATATGGAAATAAATAAATGAGGTAAAAATACTAAGCTGTCAAAGGCAGCAAACGGCGGATAGCTGAGAACTCTAAAGCCCCTGATTGTATTGTGGCTTCATCACTTTGGCCACAGAGGAGACTCCACTTTTCCTTTAAGTGGATAAAGCAAATGTAAATTTGTTCTTGATCACAATACACCCAGCATTAAATTTAGTAAGAGAAAATTGCACTAAGAGCTGAATTTTAGGCTTAACTCTGTGATACTGTCTTTTTTGTGTGTGGAATTGATCAGCTCAAACTGAGAGCTCATAACTGGGAAAATGACCGAATCTGCAGTTGCCTTGTTTTAAATTTTAATGGTGCCAGGGCCCACTCTGACATAATTTTACAGTCACTATTCCTTCTGATTGTCTCACAGGAACCAGCATTCTTCTATTGCTTCCCTGTGAGCAAGGCAGCTGTTAGAGTCCACGTAGTATTACTCATTGCACTCTTTTAGCTAGCCCTGAATGTATGAAATAGACTGTCCTAAAAATGAAGAAAAAGCAACACTTTGAGGAAAATATGAAGTGTACAACTTTGTCTTGACTTATCAGCTTTCAAAGATGCCTTCCTTAATGTTGTTGGGTCACCTTCCCTTTTCTCCTCCTTTCCTCCTCCTCTTCTTCTTTCTTCCTCCTTCACTATGCAAATAGGTTATGTGAGTGATCCTTTCTATTTTCCCCCAAAGAACTTGTCCTAATACCATTTTTGTTACATGCTGCTTGTAAAACATTCCCAACAGCACAGTCAGTATGGTATGTTGGGTCTGAAACTGATTCCTGAACTAAAACCAAAGTCATGATGTGAGGGTGAAACAGCCATTAATTATACACTAACATAGCTTGCATCACCGGCATGGAACTATCACCATCCAGATTTTTCAGGAAACTTTCTTCTGAAAAAGTTGTCACGTGATTTAACCTGGCATATGCCATCCTTCTGGCATTTACAGAGAACAAGGATAGTAGTGTGAACTAGCATGTATACATGTCACAGCTCCTCCCTCCTGGCTCAGCACCGACTGAGCAGGCAGAAAACACCAGCTCCCATCTTCTCTCTAGGAAGGAAAAGAGTTGGACATGTATCCTCTTCCTCAACTTTTCTGGGTGCTGCCTAAGGGATTGGCTTTTGTCTTGTCTGAGAACATGGAAAGGAGTCGCCATCTGCTTGACTCATGGTCATGTCTGTCAGCTGGTTGTGTTGTGGAGGCTTGCATGATACTGTGATGCTGAAAGCTATGCCACTGTTATCTCAGATACCAGCAGGACCACTGGTGGTGAACAGGTTTCAGCTGAGCTTCTAGACCAAGGCAGACTAGAGAAAAGAAACTGACAGCCTACTCCCAAAATAATTTAGCCACTGAAAATCCTATGAATAGCAGACAAGAACTGTCAAATACAGTGCAGGGAAATGAGGCCCCCTGGCTGAAAGACATTGAAGAAATGACTGGGGAAGAGTCACCTTCTCAAAGTAGAGTCAACCTGAATGACTAGAATAGATTAAAGCTCTTGTGACCTCCTTTTGCTGATGTGGTATGACTCAAAATGAGAAGAAACATAGTACATGCAACAATGCCTCCAACATAAAAAGACCCTGTGTATGGCACATTGTCGGGTTGTGTTTCATTCTTTTGTACATAGGGTCACTATGAGCTGGATCTGACTCAATGGCACCTAACAACAAGATTCGGGAGGTTACATAGAATAGAGATGGCAATTTGGACGAATACATGGACATTCACCACAGATCCTCTCTTGGCTCACCACAAAGCAAGAAGGAAAAACAAAACAGCTCCCAGAGGAGATAAACAGTTGAATCATATCATACATTCTAATTTCTCTATGGGCTACCAAAAGGATTGGCTTCTTTCTCAGTTGTCTTACCTTAGAGTGCTGAAGGAATCTGGCATTTACTGGATCTATGGGGCCATCTAAGAGTAAACTTGATGGTTTGGACTAGCATGAAGTTTTGAGAGGCCCAAAAATATCTGATAAGCTGGTGAATGAAGTAACCCATATCAAACAGAAAAAACGATCAGTTTATTCAATAACAGATCATTTGAAATTATTCAATCAATAGAACAAAAGAGAAAATAATGAAGACTAAAGAAAGCTTAAGCAACATTAGACATCATCAAGTAGACCAACATATGTATTATGGAAATTCCAGAAAGAAAAGAGAGAAAGAAAGGATAAAATACTTATTCAAAGAAATAATGGCTGAAAATGCAAATCTGAGGAAGATGGATGTCTAGATGAAGGAAGCTCCCACTCCCCCTCCCACAAAAAAAATGCCAAATAAAATAAAGTCAAAGAAGTCTACATGAGACACATTATAATTAAACTATGAAAACTCAGAAAATTTTCAAGCAGGAAGAGAAAAGTGACTTGTCATACATAAGCAAATATCCTTAAGAATATCAGATTTTTTCCAGTAGAGCCTTTGCAAGTCAAATGGAAGTGGGATGATATATTCAAAGTACTTAAAATCTTGCCAACCTAAAATATACCTTGAAAAAATCTTCTTCAAAACAGTAAAGACATTCCCAGAAAAACAGAGGCTGGGGTTATTTATTACCACTGGATCTGTCTTTTAAAAATAATACTGAAGAAACTTCTTCAAGTTGAAACCAAAAGATGTTGAACAGCAACACAAAAGCATATAAAAGTGCAAAACTTGTTGGTAATGGTAAACATATAGACAAATACAGAATATTGTGTTATTGTGAGCAGTGAGTAAATCACTTTTAAGACTAATATAAAAATTAAAAGACAAAAGCATTAAGAATAAATAAAGCTATAAAATGCATTAAGATGCACAATATAAATAGGTATAAATTGTGACATTAATAACATACATTGCTGGGGAAGTAAAAGTGTAGTTTTTCATGTGATTAAGATTAAGTTGTTATCAGCTTAACACAGACTTTTGTATTTATGTGAGACCTATCATAATCATACAAAATGAACAGAAAGAAATCAAAATAAACTCTTATGAAAAACCAAAAAAATCAATGGAACATAGAGGAAGACAGTATGAGTAGGAAAAGATAAAAAAAAAAAACTAAAAGGCTGAAAACAATCAAATGCCAATAGGGAATCCTTCCTCAGTTGTTGTTAGGTGCCTTCAAGTCTGTGTCTGACCCATAGGGCCACACAATAGGTGAAACATATTGCCAGTGCTTCTCTGCTAATCATAGGGTTTTCAGTGGCAGATTGATTTTTGGGTGTGGGTTGTGGGGTCCTTCTCCCAAACCTACAATATCTGGTGTTCCCAGGCAGTCTCCCATCCAAGTACTAACCAGGCCTGACCCTGCTTAGCCTCTGAGATCTAACGGGCTCAGATGCCACAGGGCTTTGACAGCAGGCCCTTCCTCAGTAATTACCTTAAATATGAAGGGATTTATCTTTCCATTTGAAGTGCAGAGAGTGGCAAAATAGGGGACAAAATCAAAATCAAATAGTGTTCTGCCTACAAATGATTCACTTTAGATTTAAGGATACACATAAAATGGCAGAGACATTCCATACAAATGATAAGGAACCAAAACAGAGCATGGGTGACTACTCTTATATCAGAGAAAACAGTCTCTAAACAAAAAGTTATCATAAGAGACAAATAAGAACATTACAAGTGTAGTGTAGCTGGTTCTTTCAGACTGGACATGGGCTGGACATGATGATCACCATCTTGCCTGTCTTGATGCAGAATAACTGGAATGACCTCAGGAGACCTTGGCCCTGCCAGCATGGCAACAAACTAAGCAG
This sequence comes from Pedetes capensis, assembly GCA_007922755.1. NCBI lineage: Eukaryota > Metazoa > Chordata > Mammalia > Rodentia > Pedetidae > Pedetes > Pedetes capensis. Next base: position 139,474 of record VMDO01001575.1, read on the forward strand.
AAGTACACAGCATAGCTAGGCTTATTTTAATGATAATGGAGCCATTCCCTCTTGGAGGGAGCAGGGAAAGAGGATAACAAGACCCTCATGGGACAACCTCACAAGAACATCCTCTGAGGTTCTGATCAGTAATACCTCCTGGGCCAGCTATGCATGATTCTAAGTTATATAAGAGATAAAGGATTGGATTAAAAATTGTGCAGCTTCACATGGGACATCTTGGTGGGAATTTCTTGGAAGGGTTCTTCCTATTGGTGGAGCTATACACAAAGGCAGTCTGTGAGTCATCCATGCCTCTGTAAGAAAACTCAATAAACTCATGGTTCATGAAGTTCAACATGATCCTGCCTTTTGTCTGTCTGCATTCCCTTGGCTTTCATGCAACAATTTATCAAAGAGGGGTCATCGATTAACCAGGAAAACAGCAACTATAAATATGTGTGCTCATGGCCATCACACATGAATGTATAATCTGTAGGTGTTAAAACACTGACAGAAGTGAAAGTAAAAATAGCAATGAAATAAGAGGAAGAAATCCCGTTGTTAAATAATGGATAGTCTTGGTTGGTCAAAAATGGAAAGACATTTTTTCTCTAACACTAGGAATAATGCCCACTGTTGAATGTGTTAGTTGGCTTCCTATGACTGCAACAAAGGACCTGAGATAAAAAAGTTTAAGATAGGTTTATTTTCATTTATAATTTCTGAGGTTTCAGTTTACAGTAACTTAGTCTTATTGCTTTAGACCTTTGGTAGCACAGTACATCATGGTGAGAGCATCTGGTGAAGGAGGCATAGTCATTTCATGTTGTTGTTAGGAGCCATTGAGTTGGATCTGACTCATAGCGACCCTATGTACAACAGAATGAAACACTACCCAGCACTGTGCCACACATATAATCTTCTTATGTTTGGCCCATTGCTGCAGCCACTGTGTTTCTTCTGATTTTGAGTAGTGCCACATTAGCAAAAGAGGTCCCAGGGGCTTTACTCAATCCTCATCATTTAGGTCAACTTCCTTTGAGGAGGCAACTCTTCCCCACTCATTTCTTGAAAGCCTTCCAGCCTGTGGGCCTCGTTTTCTGGCATGATATTTGACAGTGTTTCTCTGCTATTCATAGAGTTTTCAATGGCTAATTGTTTCCGCAGTGGGCTGCTGGGTCCTACTCCCTAGTCTGTCTTAATCTGGAAACTCAGCTGAACACTGTCTATGCTGGATAATCCTGCTGCTATCTGAAATACTGGTAGCATTGCTTTCAGCATCACAGCAACACCCAAGTCCTGACTGCATGACAAGATGACAGACGTGGGAAATTCACCTCACAGAAACTAGAAAACAGATAGGAATAGGTCAGATCCCAAAAACCACTCCAAGTGCATGCCCCTGGTGATTTAAAATGTGGAGCTTAATGGGAAAAATTTAACAGTTCCATCACCTCATCCCAGTAGTGCCCTGGGTTAGGGAACAAGCCTTTAACACATGATCTTGGAGGACATTCCAGCTCCAAAGTATATCACCACTTCTATTCAAAATAGGAGAAGTCTATCTAATGCAATTAGGGAAGAAATGGAAATAAATGACATGGAAATTATACAGTGAAGAGTAAAATAGTCTCTGTTTGAAGATAATATGATCTTATATATAGAAAATTCTAAAGATTCCTCCAAAATTTGTTGGTACTAATGAATGCCTTCAGTAAAATTGCAGGATACAAAAGCAGTAAACAAAAAACAGCTGCATTTCTGCAGGTTAAGAATAAACCATCTGAAAAAGGAATTAGGTAAAAAGTCACATTTATAATAATATTAAAAGGAATGAAAGGTTTAGGATTAAACTTAATTAAGGAGGTGAAAGCCTGCAGCTATACCTCTGTGGTATCTGATCCCATCAGATCTTGGAAACTAAGCAGGGTTGGACCTGGTTAGTACTCGGACGAGAGACCACCTGAGAACAGCAGGTACTGTAGGCTTGGGAAAAGGACCCAGAAACTCACTCCCAAAAATCAATCCACCATTGAAACCCCTATGAATAGCTGAGAAGCGCTGACAATAGTGTTTAGTCTGTTGTACTTAGGGTCGTTATGAGTCAGACATCAACTCAATGACACCTAACAACAACAAGGAGGTGGTAAAAGACTTGTACACTAAAAACTATAAAACATTGATGAAAAAATTAAAGAAGACACAAAAGGAAAGATATCCCATGTTCATGAATCAGAAGATTTAATACTGTTAAAATTGTTCATATTACAACAATCTATAGATTCAATGTAATCACTATCAAAATATCAGTAACATTTTTAAAGATATAGAAAAAATTATACCATTTTTATGTAACCATAAGGGACCTCAAATATTCAAAATAATCTTGGGAAACTAAATAAAACTAGAGCATTATAATTCCTTATTTCAGAAATATATTACACATGCACAGCAATTAAAAAATGGTACTTTCATAGGACTAGAGATATAACTCAATCATAAGGTATTTTCCTAGCATGTGCTCTGAGTTCAATCTCCAGCACCTCAAAAATAGTGATATTGGCATAAAGATAGATTAATAAACTAATGGAACAGGGTAGAGATGCCAGGAGTCAACCTCAGTCTCCAGCAAGCATGCTAAGAATATAAAATGTGGAAAGAATAGCCTCCTTAACAAAAGCTGGTGAGAAAACAGAATATCCACATGCAAAATAATAAAGTTGGACTTCTCATATCATACTTAAAATTTGACATGAGATTAAAGACTCAAAAACAAGACCTGAAAATATAAAACCCCTCGAATAAAACCAATGGAAACCTCAGTGACCTTGGTCTTGACAGTGATTTTGTAGACAAGACACCAAATGCATAAATATCAAAAGCAAAAATAGATAAGTTGGACTACATCAAACTAAAAAGATATTCATGACCAAAAAATTAAAAGAAAAAAAAAAGAAAATACAATAATAGAGTAAAAAGCGCTACAGAATGAGAGGACATATTTGCAAATCATGTATCTTTTAACAACTTTTCTCAAAATAAAAGGAACTCTTATGCTTAATAGCAAGTATATTGATAATCTGATTAAATTATGGGCAAATAACTGGAATGCCTACTCTCCAAAGAAAATATACAAAGACCCATGTGAAAAATGTTCAAGATCATTAATTATCAAGGAAATGCAAGTTGGAACCACCATGAGACACTGTGTTACACATTTTAATGTGGTTGCTTCAAAAAACACACAAAGCAACAATTGGAGATCACGTGGAGAAAAGGAAAGTCTTAGAAACAGTTGGTGGGAACGTAAAATTGTGTGATCACTGTGGATAACAGCATGAAGGTTCGTAAAAACATTAAAGATATAGCCATTATCTGATCTGACAGTCCTACATCTGTACATTTACCCAAAAGAATTGGAATCATTATCTCAAAGACATATGATTCAAAGACTCAAAGACATTATATTCACATTATTACATTGTCTACAATAGCTAACATGTACAAACCACATAAATGTCCATCAACAAAAAAAAGAATGAATAAAGAATATTTTGTATGTACATATAAAGAACTATTGTTGTTGTTGTTAGGTGTCATCGAGTTGGTATCCAACTCATAGCGACCCTATGTACAACAGGTGAAACACTATTGTCAGGGCTTCTCTGTTGTTCATAGGGCTTTCAATGGCAGATTGATTTTTGGGAATGGGTTGCCAGGTCCTTCTCCCAAGCCTACAGCACCTGGTGTCCCCAGGAGGTCTCCCATCCAAGTACTAACCAGGCCCAACCCTGCTTAGCTTCCGAGATCTGACAGGATCGGATGCCACAGGGCTACAGCTACAGGCATAATGAACTATTACTCAGCCTTAAAAAATAAGGAAATCCAGAAATTTGTGACAACATGAATGAATCTTGAGAACATTATGGTAAGTAAAATAAGCCAGTCACAGACAGATAGAAATTATATGATTCCACTTACACAAGGTGTCTAAAATAAAATACATAGAAGCAGAAAGAATTGTGACTATCATGGATGGTGAAATGAAGAGTGTCTAATTAGCAGTTATCAAGCTTCCTTTATTTAGATAAATAAGCACTAGAAATCTGCTATAAAGTATTGTGCCTATTGTTAACAACAGGGTTTGGCTTGGTAAAGTGCTCCTCCACACTCTCTGAGGACCCAAATTTGACCCTCAGCACTGCAAAAATAGGAGAAGGATGTGACAATCCACTCCTGAAGCAATCCTGAAACAATCAACAATTGAAAACCCTATGAGGGTTGCTATGAGTCAGACCCAACTTCATAGCACCTAATAACAGCAATATCGTAAACAATACTATATTATATACTTAAAATTTATCAAAAGAATCATTCTCTCCATTGTTATCATGTTTCTCCTAGCCTGTATCTAGATTCCTTTTGTACTTTCCAATTTTGCATACATATAATCACAAAGTACATGATATAACTGTATGATAATCCCATAATGAAACTCATGATACTGTATTCTAATTAAATGACAATAAAAAATAGACAAAAAAGGAGAGTAGTTCTCATGTTAGGTAGTTTTACCCACAATTAAATTTAAAAAAGAAAATCATTTCCATTCATCTTCTCTGAAAAATTTTGACTCTACAGATAATGGACTTAAAAGTACACAGGGTTGGGGCATGCTGAGATCTCTGATTGCAAGTCAGAAACAAGGGTGGTGAAATCCCTTTAGCCATCATCGTTTGAGGGCTGGCATGATATAGATAGTAAGGGAAGTCAGCTATAAATTCTAATATATTTGTATCATGACAGAGTAAGCATGAGGGACAGTATTTTTACTAGAATACAGAGGACAAAAGTACTTAAAAAGTTTAAAATTGTCTTTATAAATATTGATTTATCTACTATACTCATCTATTTTTCTTTGGACTGCTTGTTAAAGTTTTTCGCTCATTTTCCTTTTGGCATATCCATCTTTTACCTACTTAAAGTTTAAGGGCTTTTTAGATTTTGTAAATTTTACGTTGTTTTATCAAAGAATCCTGAAACAATCAGCCTTTGAAAACCCTATGAATGGTAGAGAAGCACTGACATAGTGCCAGGCATGGCACAGTGTCGGGGAGTGTTTCATTCTGTTATTTATAGGATCCGTAAGAATTGGGCCCAATTAGATGGCACCTAACAACAACAACAACACAACAACAGCAACAACAACAACAACAACAACAACAACGGAAGCCAAGTGAGAGACGAAAGAACCTAGTTTTAATATAATAAAAAGAAAAGACACATTGAAGAAGGCAGGAAACAAAGGGTTTCTGCCATTACCCTTCCCTCAACTTTAGGTTGAAAAAACATACCTTCCACCAGGAGAAGAGAGGGAGAATTGGGTGCAGGTATTAGACAAGGAACCTAGTACTAAGCTCATCACAGGAAAACTCCATGCCAAGCACAGCCCCATGACCCCTATCCTCAGGCCAATGCCTATAGACTGAGCTGCTGTAACTGTATTTGCCAGGGGGCTGACTGCCTCCACCACTGATCCCCCACCCTCAGGAAGCAAAGGCAGTAGTTAGATTCTACCTGATGGGTAGCAAGTAATAAAAGTTACCACAGAACTTTGTCATGGATGTCAGTTCTGGGCCCACTGTGGTAAGACCCAACACCAGGCAGAAACCAAAGGTCTTCTACTAAGGTCAGAGCTTGTAGATGGAACATCTACACCTGCCTCAATGTCAGAGTTCTGCATATCAGTGGGACAGAACCAAGTTTTGGCTTGCATCAGTACTACCATTAGAGTGGATCTGGGGCAACCCTCTCTCACTCTAGACTGCACAGGTCCTTACTGCTGTGAGATTTAGGTGCAACCCAGCTTAGCATCTTTCTTAGTGGCCAAGGAACTCTCTCCAACACTCATCCCCCAACTTTGGGAAGCACAGCTTTACCCAGGCCAATGTTCAAAGATGGAAACTCCAGACCTACCCTAGTACAGGGCAGAGACCTATAGCAAGTGGTATAATGGCTTATGTTTCAGCCTGCAGCACTACCAGCTGTGGTTTGTGCCTGGATGCAGCTTCTTCTAGCTGTGAGATTTTGGCATAACCCAATTTAGCACCAGCCTTAGTAGCCAAAGGACTGCCATCATCAATACTACCTCAACCTAAAGCAGCATAGTATGAAACAAGACTATTTGGTGAGGGTAGTTATCACAGAACTTTGCCTTAGAATCCATTGCTAGGCTGGTGAAACTCAATATTAGAAAGATCATAATAGCACCCATCATCAGGCCAATGCCTATGGACAGGGTCTCTGTAGTAGCCCCAGTACCAGTGAAACACACACCACCCCACTATATCAGATTTCTTTTCTGGCCTGCATCACCAATGATGTGTAGCTATCTTGGATCACAAGTCTATCTCAGCAATAGGTAGCCCACAGCACTGTGAGAACTGGTCCTACCCCACTGCTGTGCTAATCTTGGTTGACTGTGGGCTCGAGGTGTGAAATAGTTTAGTGGCATTGACAGCCCAGATAAGGCATAAGAATTTGGGGCTGATCACTCCATGGTGATTTGTTGTAAGTCAGGCAAAATCCTGCAGTGCCTGACACAGGCCAGTGACTATATACGGGACATCTATGTCTACCTCAGCCCAAGGGAGAGGCTTAGAAAGTATGAAATATGCTTTTAAGACACTTCCTGTATTCATGCTTAACAGCTGCAGATATGGGAAAAATTTGAGTTTGGATTGCCCTCTAGTAATAAAAGAGTGACAATACACCAAGAGCAGACTCACATAAACTTGGATTTTGGATGCCATCTTGTGCTGAAATAGTGGAAGTGACTTCAGGTTCAGAGGAACTAAACAGCCTGCTCAGAATTTCCAGAAATATGAGCAAAAATGAAGCCAAATTATGAAGACTAGAATAATTACCCAATCCTTCAACGCACAGACAATGTCACACACCAAGGTTCAAGAACTTTCAAGAAACCATGACTTCATCTAAAGGTAAATTAAGGTGCTAAAAACCAACAAGATAGAAACTGTTGTTGTTATTGTTAGGTGCTGTTGAGTCATGTCTGACTCATAGAGACCCTCATAGGGTTTTCAATGGCTGATTGTTTGGGGATTGCCACGGGAGTGGATTGCCATATCCTTTTCCCATAGATAGAAACTAGTATGGGTGAATGCTTGGATGGAGAATTCAAAGCAGCTCTTTCAATGATATCCAAAATGACCTTTGACTAAACATAATGAATTGATTCAATATTCTAACAGGAACTTAACAAAGAGAGAGAAGTAATTTTAAAAAATCAAACATAAGAGTTAGGCATGATAGCAAATGCCTGTGAGTATAGCACTTGTAGGGTTGAGACAGGAGAATCATGAATCCATAGCCAACCTCTACTACATGGTGAATTCCAGGTTGCCTGAACTACAGTGGGACCCCCTTCCTCTCTCTCTCTTCTCTCTCTCCTTCTGTTTCCCTCTCCCTCTGTCTCTCTCTCTCTCTCTCTCTCTCTCTCTCTCTCTCTCTCTCACACACACACACACACACACACACACACACACACACAGACAGACCGAGAGAGAGAGAAAGAGACAGAGAGACAGAGAGAGACAGAGAAAGAGACAGAGAGAGACAGAGGGAGAGAAATCTTTGAGCTGAAAAATACACTAAGCAAAATTTAAAGTCCAGTAGAAGATATCAATGTCAGGATAGGTCAAGCAGAAAAAAGAATTGAAGAATTGGTAAACTCTAAGACAGGTTATTTAGGCATACAAATAAAGAGGAAAAAGAAATAATAAAAAGCAATAAAGATAGTCAACAGGAAGTTTGAGAGCATTAAAAGAGCAAATATTTTGGGTATTGGAATTCAAAAGGGACTTAAGAATGCCAAATGGATAGAAAGATCATTAAAATTCATAACAGAAAACTTCCCAAACCTAGAGAAACATACAAATATCTAGGTGCAGGAAGGTCAAAAATCGCCAGTCAGATTTAACTCAACCAAGTTTACCTGAAGACATAGTATATAATCAAGCTCTCAAAGAGGAAATATAAAGGAAAGATTCTTCAGGCAGCAAGAGAAAAGTAACAAATAGTACATAAGGGAGTCCTAACTTGACTAACAGCAGACATCACTGCAAAAAAGAAACTATAGTTCAGGAGAGAGTGACATGGGATTTTCACAGTACTGAAGGGAAAAAAAATCTGCCAATCAAGAATACCCTACCCAGAAAAGTCATCCTTTAGAAATAAAAATGAGATAAAATCATTCCAAGACAAATATAAGCTGAGAAAATATATCTGCACTATACCTTTCCTACAAAAAAAAAATGCTAACGGGAGTTTCTCCAAACTGAAAGGCAGAAATGTCAATGAATAGAAAGAAAACATCAGAAGTTACAAAATTTAATAAGAGTAGCTATAAAAATTCAGACTGTTCTAATATTGTAAACATGATGCATTTGTATTTTTAGTTGAAGACAAAAAATTTTTAAAAACCATATCAATATAGATAAAAGGCCAAATAGAAAGATGTAAAACAAGATGTTAAAAATTCAAGATAGGGAGAACTGAAGTAAAAGTGTACTTTTTTATAAATATATTTTCTCTATGTCTTTTTCTTTTCCTTTTTCTTGTCTTTGTGACCATGTTATGAAGCTATTATTTCAAAATAGCTTTTTATAGTCAAAAGATATTTTTCATAAACTTCATGATAACCACAAGGGAAAACTCTGTAAAAGACAAACACAAAACACACTATTAGAGTAAATCATTCAACCACAAAGAAGATTTTAAGAGAGTGAGATAAGAACTACAATAAAATTAGAAAACTAGGTATGAAATGCCTGTAGTGAGACTTTATCTATGATAATTACTTTAAATGTAAATGGTTTAAATTCTCCAATTAAAAGACAAACTAACTGAATGGCTTGAAAAAGAAGACCCAACAATATGTTCCTCACTTCACCTCTAAGAACACATACAAACTGAAAGTGAAGAGATGGAAAAAGATATGACAATGAGATCCAAAAGACAGCAGGCATAATCACACTTATATCAGACCAAACAGACCTCAAGTCAAAAGCAGTAAAAATAGACAAGGAAGGTCTTTATGTAATGATAAAGGGATCAATTCAGCAAGAGGAACTATTAACCCTAAATATATTTGCTTCCAGTATAAGAGCATACCAACATAAAAAGCAAATATTGAACTATAAAGATAGGTGGACTCCAGTAAAAGGACAGTTGGGAATGTTAGCACCCCACTTCCAGCAATGAAAATACCATACAGATAGAAAAGAGACAAGAAAATATCAGAGTCAAATTAACCCTAGACTAAATGGACCTAACAGTAGAATAGTTTCAGAATACACATTTTTCTCAACAGTATATAGTATATTATCTAGGATAAACTATATAAGAGGCCACAAAACAAGTCCAAATTTTTAAAAAATTGAAATCGATCAAATATATTTTCTGATCACAATGCAATAATATTAGAAATCAATAAGAAAAACTTTCAAAATTATGCAAATACTTGGAAATAAAACAATATACTTGAGTATCCACTGTATCATGAAGAAATTGAAAGAGAAATTTAAAAATTATTAGAAACAAATGAAAACAAGTATACAAAATACAAAAATCTATGAGATACAGCAAAAGAAACACTAATAAGGAAGATTATTGCAATGAATCAAATGTCTACATCACAGAAGATCTTATATGAACAACCTACTGTTGTATCTTAACGAACTAGAATAACTAGAACAAAGTAAATTCAAAATAAGTAGAGGAAAGAAATGATAGAGATCAGCAGAAATAAGTGAAATACAGACAAAATAATAAAAAGATCAATGAAATGAAAAGCTAATTCAACAAAGATAAATGAAACTCACAAATTCTTAGCTAGATTAAGAAAAAAAAGATTGAAACAAATGAAATCAGAAATGAAAAGGAAGACATCATACCTGACACTACTGAAATATAAAGGACCATTAGATATTATTATGATATTATGAATCCATAGCCAACCTGCCCTACATAGTGAATTCCAGGTTGCCTCAACTACAGTGGGACCTCCTTGCTCACTCTCACTCTCACTCTCTTGCTGCCCGTAAATTTGATAATCTAGAAGATATGGTTAAATTCCTGTACACATACATTTTACCAAGATTGATCATAAAGACAGAAAACTTGAACAGGCCAAGAAGTGATAAGAGTGAATCACTAATAATAAAAGGTTCCCATCAAAGTAAACCCCAGGATCAGACAGCATCATTGCTATGTTGTATCAAGCATTTAAAGAACTAACACCAGAGATGTAAGATGACTAAACAGATGTACCCAGCATTCACCTGATTCTCCACAAAGAAGCACCAAAGAAACACGTAGATAGCTGCACACTGACATGAGTAAACATGAAATGATATTGGAATTCAATAGTGGAAGAATGGAAATCTTATAAAATCCAGAGAACTGGAGCAGCAGCATGTCAAGAGAAACAAAATACTCTGCCACATGCTGCTTCATCTCCACAGGTAAGGGAAGGAGAGTCTCCCTTCTGCTGGGGTAATTGGGAAAGAGTGAGTCCCACAAAACTATCAGCATTGTTGTTGTTGTGTCTGACTCATAGCAACACTCAGAGTTTTCAATGGCTGATTGTTTCAGAATTGCCTCAGGAGTGGATTGCCATGTCCTTCTTCCATTTTTGTGGTGCTGGGAATCAAACCCAACACCTCAAAGACTCCAGAGAGGTGCTCTGCCAACTGAGCTAAATCCCAGCCATGAAAATCCTAGCTATGTTTCATGGCACATACAGGTTTACAATTCAAGTAGTTAAGAAGTCTGACATCTAGACAGTAGTCTTGCTTTGTAAAAGGAATTCATTTCTTCTCCCAGCAACCCCTAAAGGGTCCTACAGCCAGAAGCCATCTTGAGGAAGGAGCTACTACCTGAATTTATACTGTTTTGGGGCCACAAACCCCTGGCTATTCTCATCTATGGGACCTGCAGACATTACTGCTCTAGCCCTGGAATGACTGCTCAGAAATCTGCTTTTAGTCTAACGCCATAGCTCTTGAATGTGACTTGACATTTCTTTGTTACAGATTTTAAGATTCCTTCTTTGTCCTGTACTTTTGACAACTGAACTATAATATGTCAAGGTGCGGATCTATCCTGGTCACGTCAATTTAGGGTTCTATAATTCTCCTATACCTGAATTTGCATATCTTTTTCAAGATTAAGCAAGCTTTTTGCTATTATTTCACTTAGTAGATTTTTTATGCCATTAACCTTCATTTTTTCCCCTTCAGATATTCCAATGACCCAAAGATTTGATTCTTCTCTCTGTGTGTGTATGGTCCTGAGGATTTGAACTCAGGGCCTCATGATACAAGGCAAGTGTTTTACCACTAAGAAGCAACCCCCACCCCATTTTTAATTTTTAATTTTGTGACAGGTTCTCACTAATTTGTGCACACTCCTTCTGGTCACAAACTTGTCATTCTTCTGCCTCAGCCTCCCTAGTTACTGGGATTACAGGTGTGTGCCATGGTGCATAGTAGAAATTTGCCCTCCTAATAGGGTCTCAAAGATCTCATATGGTCTCTTCATTTTTTTATTATTTTTTTCTTTATTTCTTTCTGAATGTGATACTTCAAAAGACCTGTCTTCCATCTCCAATATTTTGTTTTCCACTTAGTCTAGTCTGTTGTTGAATCTTTCAGTTATGTTTTTTATCTGACTTATAGAGTCATTTATTCTGGCTCTACTTTAGGGGTCAGAAGCCTTGGTCATCACTTCGTCCTTGGGGCATACAACCTAAAAATTTCCAGAGAGAAACTGAAGAAGAAATAAAGACCTTCTAAGGAAAAAAAATAAGGTAATGTATGATTACCAGACTAGCCTTTCAAAAGATGCTTAAGGGAGTCCTACATTCAGAAATAGAGGAAAGACAACTACTATCATGACAGCATACGAAAGAAAAAAATCTCACCAGAAGAGCAGATACACAAATGAAAGTTAGATAATAATTAAACATTAATATAATAAACCCTAAAACCACAAAGAAGGATAAGAGAGAACAACTCAAAGAACATTCAAAACAACTAGAAGAAATGCAATAAAATGACAAGCATTTGTCCATGCCATTCATTACCAACTCTGACAGTAAATAGTCTTAATTCTTCAGCTTAAAGATACAGGTTGGCTGAATGGAGTAAAAAGCAATACTCAGCACTAGGCTGCCTACAAGAAACTCACTTCAATAATAAGGACACACATAGACTGAAAGTAAAACATTGAAAAATGATATTCCAAGCAAATGAAATCCGGAAACGACCAAGAGTAACCATACTTATATCTCACAAAATAGACTTTAAGACAAAAACAGTAAGAAGAAATGATGAAGACCGCTATTAGCTCAGTTGGTAGATGCTGCTTCATGTGGTCTAAGGCCGTAAGTTCAATCTCTATCACTACAAAAATGGGAAGGACCTGGCAGCCCACTCTTAAAACAATGCCGAAGCAGCCATCGAGAACTCTATGGCATAGTGCTGGCCATGGCACAGTGTTAGGGAGTGATTCATTCTGTTATACATAGGGTCACTATGAGTCAGACCCAACTTGACGACACCAAACAATAACAAATATAATGATCAAGGTATCAGTTCATCAATAAGATATAAAAGCTACAAATCTATTATGCTTCTGACAACAGATCACACCCACCCCCTTTTCGCAGTACTAGGAGAATGAGCTAAGGTGTGCTCTACCACTGAGCTGTCTCTAGTTCTCTTTACTTTTTATTTTGAGACAGGGACTCACTAAGTTGAGCAGGTTACCTCTGGCCTCAAACTTTTGATTCTCCTGCCCTAGCCTCCTGAACAACTGGGACTAAAGGTGTGCACAATGGGACCTGGCCCAGAGCACTAAATTTTATAAAACAAACACTATTAGCCCTAGAGGGGCCAGGAGTGGTGGTATACACTTGTAATTCTAGTGACTCAGGAGGCAGAGTCAGGAGGATTGTGAGTTTGAGGCCAAAGGCAGCCTGCAAAACTTAGTGAGAACCCTGACCCAAAATAAATATAATTAAAAATGGGCTATGGTAGCATACTTGCAAAGTATATACAAGGCTCTGGGTTCAACCCCCAAGTACAAAAAAAAAAAAAAAAAAAAAAAAAAAAAAAAAAAAAAAAAAAAAAGACCTAAAGAGAGACAGAGGCTCTAGCACAACAATACTTGTGGATTCCAATACCTTGTTCTTCTGATTTGAATATAAAATTGTCCCTAAGGCTCTAGTTTCAATGCTAGGTTCTCAGGTGGTGGCACTGTTTCAGGGGGTTGTGGAACTTTAGGAGGTGGGACTTGGCTGGCAGACATAGGTCACTGAAAGCAGCCTTTTGGAGATTCCCCAGTCCCCAGTTCTGTTAAGCTTTCTTTCCTCTTGATTGCCCAAGATGTGAATAATTCTTCTGCATCACACACTCCTGCCACTGCTCTGCCACATCTTCCCTGCCACTATGGACTGAAATCCCTTGAGCCATAAGCCAACTACTTCCTTCCTTAATTTGTTTCTGTTAGATATTTTGGTAATAGTGACATACAAACTAATGCTCTCACTGCCACCAATGGATAGAAAAGGTATATATTTTGTCTCACCCAGACCCCCCAAAAAAATGAAAGTTAAACTAAACTATCAATAAAAATGACCTTAACAGACATTTATAGAACATCCCATAGAAAACTGTGCCACACCTTTTCATTAATTTATAGACCCGTCTCTAGAATAGATGGAATGGATCGTATGTGAGACCACAAAACAAGTCCTAACAAATTGAAAAATTTGAAATCATATCCTATGTCTTTTCTGATCACAATGGAATGACGCTATAAGTCAATAGTAAGAGAAAATTTAGAAATTATATAAAAACAGACAACGAACAATACACTTTTGAATGAACACTGGATCTTTGAGGAAGTTAGAAAAGAAATTTAAAAATTCTTTGAAAAATATGACAATAGAAATGCAACATACCAAAACCTGAGAAATACATCAAAAGAAGTACTAAGAAGTAATTTTATGACAATGAGTTCTTACATATTCAATGTGGTCTGTTCACAACAGCCAAGACATGGAGACAACATAAGTGTTCATTAAGTGACTAACAATAAAGAAAATGTAGTACATATATATAATGGAATACTTGTTATTGTTAGGCACCATCGAGTCCGTATCTGACTCATAGTGACCCTGCGTACAACAGGTGAAACACTTGTAAGTGTTTCTCTGAAGTTCATAAGGTTTTCAATGGTGGAGTTTTGGGAGTGGGTTGCTGGGTCCTTCTCCCAATGGAATACTAGTCAGCCATAAAAAAGAATGCAATCTCATAATTTACAACAACATGAATAGGATTGGAGTCCATGTGTGAAGTGAAATAATTGAAGTACAGAAAGATATGTACAGCACAATTTCATTCATATGTAAAATGTAAAAAGTTGGTCTAATAGAAGTTGAGAATAGAATCGTGGTTACCAGACACAGAGGAGAGCAGAAAGGAGGATGGAATGAGGAAATGTTACAGTTATATAAGACCAAAAACTTCTTTGGTTATAGTAGGGTAATTATACACAAAAATTATGTACAGTATGTTTCCACAATCTAGAAGAAAGGATGTTGAGTGTTTTCTACCATGAAGAAATGGTAACTATTGCAAAAGATAGATATTTTAAGCATTTAAAAAGTATGTTACTTATTATTTTTTTCTCTGTTCCATATACAGATGCTATATCTCAACTACTCCTTAAGCACTATGAGGAAATGTGGCATGCTTCTTTACCCTCGTGTCTGTCAGGATGTTCTTCAGACATATTGAAATAGTTACCCAATGCCAAATTTCTAAGTTGAATTGCTGACTTAAAATTGAGGAAGTGATTGCTTCCAGCACTAAATGAGAAGTGAGCAAAAAGACTAGCTTTTTAAACCCACAAATGCTTGAATGCCTATTTAGGAGAAAATGATGCTCATAAAAATTGACTGCATTTTCATTGTATTCTCTCTGCTTTGTCTTAAAATCTCAACAATATTAAGGAAAGTTTCACATATATACATATATATATACACACACATACATACACATATATATGCATGCAATTTAGCACTGTATTTACACACATACATTATATTTTTATATATACCTGTATATAATATACATACATACATATATATATGCATATACAAGAGTTTAAAAGAAAAAACCCTAGTGCTCACAATTACTATCTGGGAAGCTATTAATTCACACAGCTGTAGGTGGTTGTTAGATGTCATCAAGTCATGTCTGACTCATAACAACCCTCGTAGTGTTTTCAAAGGCTTTTTGTTTCAGAGCCAGGATTAATATAGCCACACGTAATTGTGCTCAGTTCATCAATAGATCACAAGGGTTACTTTAATGTTTAACCCCCAAAAAATATTTTCAACACCACTAGCTCCCACAAGTTTAGAGTCTAGAATGCCTTTTTGAGAGCTTTAAAACTTATCCTGACATGTTTATTTGATAAAGATTACTTGAAAAGAGATGCAAATTAAGTTTCCACTACAGTTTTTTTCTATAACAGTCCTTTAGAGTTATAAGGTACAATGTACTTATCACAACAATCTTCATGCACATAATTTCACCAGATCCTTCAATATCCCTTTGAGATACTTAAGGTTTTTATTTTTTTAACTTATCAAGTGAGAAAACAGATGATCAGAGTCATTAACTGATTTTTCCTATCATATCTGTCAAATATTTATTGAGAATATACTAAGAAAAGAATGTGAGTTAAGCTCTCTGAGTTAAAGATAGCCCCAAAGAGAAAAGAGCTTACCACTACCTACTAGAGATATAGTCATTATATTAATAACTTTATTAGATGGCAGAGTAGGGGTAACTTTTATGAGACATGTAAGCATCCCACAAAAGTCATAAAAATAGGAGAATTTGAGCATGAGGATTGGGATCATAAAATTACATAGGGTAATTTACATCTGAGTCTCAATTTCTTTTTCTATAAAATGGAGCTGCAATGGGATATCAATAAAAATAGGTCTTAGAGTTTGAATCTCTTTCTTTGAAACCTACTTCTACTACCTATGAGCTCAATAAATTTGGCCTTTTCACTAAACCTTTCTCTACTGTTTTCCTTTCTCAGCAAAAAGGAATAATAATACCATCTCATAGGTATTTTGCATGTATTAATAAGCTAAAGCTGCATGGTTCTTGTTGCCAATGACAGAACATAATGTTAGTTACCATCATTATTACAGTACTATTAATAGTATGCTTGGAAACTCAAAAAAGGCATGGCTGACAATGTGACACTGCATAGGCTTGAACAGCAAGTCAGAGTATGACTGGCAGACAGTAAAACAAGGTACAGCTTATAATGAAGGATATGCTTGAATAGAACCAACCCATCATCCGCAGCAATTCATATGCTGTCAGCAGAGTCCTTTAGAAGTGTTTAATTGAAATAATTATGAAGGGGTTTGAATAGTAGATTAGGACAGTACAGTTAATTTGGTTGGACGGGGGTTTAAGTCATTTGGTAGAATGCTTGCTCTGTGCACTCTGAGGCCCTGGGTTTGATCCCCAGCACCACAAAAAAAGGGAGAAAGACCTGGCATCCCAGTCCTGGAACAATCCCCAAACAATCAGCCATTAAAAATCCTATAAATAGTAAAGAAGCCCTGACATGGTACTGGGCATGGCAGTGTTGGGGAGTATTTCATTTTGTTGTACATAGGGTGGCTATAAGTCAGACCTAACAACACCTAACAACAACAACGGTTAATCCAGTCATATTTCTGGCACATTCTCACTAACAGTCAATATTGTAATGCTTTTAAATGTTTGTCAATCTGATAATGTAATATTATTATCTTGTGGTTTTTGTTTTTTCTCAATTATCAATCAAATTTGAAATACTTTTATATATGAATTGCCAATATTTCTAAAACTTATTATGATTTATTTTATGTGGGCCTAATAAACATGTATTGAATAACTTAGTAAATAAACAAATCCTAGGTATCTCCTTTTTTCCACAAACATCAAAGGCACTTGTAATGAATGCATATAAAGACAATATGCTTATTGCCTTGGCCAAAATAATTACAATCATGACCCTCTCAGGCTAAGGGAGTCAGGAAGTACTTATTTGGAACATTCTCTTAGAAGGAACAGAGTCAGTAAGGCCCCAGGTTTCAAAGCATCAAAATATACAAAATAAGACATGATTAATATGGCACCTAAGACAGGTCTCCATTTCAGAGCCTCTTTTACTCCTATATGTTAAGGAAGCCAATAGAATAAGTTATCATTTGTTCAAATCTAAGGTATGCTAGATTTTAAACTATTTTCTTAAAATAGTTTCTTCTAAGGCCTGGCTATTAACATCAAAATCAAATGGTCTACATTATCTCAAATATCTGCCATAGTGACAGGGAAGAGATACAGTCTCTGAGATCCCAAGGCATAACAAGGTCCAGTGGATGAAAATAGGCAGAAAGAACTCAGCAGGACATATGAAGTCATCATAACAAATCATGTGACATAAAGAAGCTTCCATCAGAGGATGTGGTAATCCTCTTGCCTGGTACTCAGTAGAGAGAATTATTGCATGGATGGAGTTTTTAACATAGTGGCCTTTAGGGTCTCATTCAAAGCAAGACTTTAATTTTTTCAACCAGTTTTCTGTTCATAAAAACCTTCCAAAATAGAGGCAATGTGAAAATAAAATTTGGCTGAATGACCAAGAGTTGAAATCAGTTTGGGGCCTAAGCTGATACTAATTAACTTCTTAGATATAAGAAAAAGAAAATCTATTCATCCTACCCACCCCAAAATGGGATGGATCCCTGGAAGAGATACTGAAATTTAATACCAACAAAGCAGTATGCTCAAATGGAGGGCCTAAAAGAGTTTAACATCCCTGTGAAAGGGAAATTTTAGTGTTAGAATTGTATTCAATGCTTAAGTTACTGCTAAAGCTTCTATACACATTTTACTTAATGCTATAGTTGCCTCATGCCTCTCTCCTGATTTTTTTTTCTATTCTACAAGTTTGATTGACTGACTGACGGAAAGTATAGTGCTAGAAGAAACAGTAAATGGTTGAGTAAGTACAAGCATATGTTTGCTTATATAAAATCCCAAATAAAGACCTCTGCCAAACTAACAATTCTACTTCATGCTGGATTATTACTCTTAAGGATTCATCTCATTCTCCCAAAGTGCCCATAACTTAATAAGTAAAAGCATAAAATTTCACTCCAATTCATCTCATCTCATAGTGAAAATGGTATTGCTTTTTGGGGGATAACTGTCCATCAGACTAGTGTACCCTGAACATTTCCATCCTGCACAGCAATCTCCTACTTTATCTCCAGAAAGAAATTATTTTTTCTTAAGTACCATTATTTTGCCTCAAGAACGGCAGTTGATGTACATTATATATGGTACTCTATTATGTCCACCTATCACTTTAATGCTCTATATTGTCTAGAAAAATGTCTGATCCAGAGTAGATGTTCAATAAATATTTAATAAATGTCAAATTGCCAAAATCTGTCTCATTGGGTAGATTTCAAAGGCCAAGGGGGTTGAGAAGAGAGAGAAAGTTTAAACCCAGAAGTTATCGAAGTTGGTTCCATTTACCACTTGATTCCCTGGCAGTAATATCCCCACATCACCAGGGCAGACCTACCAAGAAAAGAGGCAGGGAGGCAGAATCAAGGGCTATGCCTGGCTCCTGGAAACAAACATCAGAACGCAAACCACAATGCCTGAGAAGACAGAGCCAAGCTAGGAACTCAGAACCCACTGTGGGTAAGCTGCCATCTGTTTAGGACTTCCTTTACGATTCTTGGAACTCATATTAACTTCATTGAGGAAAAGTTCAGTTTTCTTTAAATAATACTTTCTTTTCACATTGGCTCCCTGGACATCATAGAAATTAGGTCAAAGGATTTCTGCAACTAATAATAGAGTAACTATTTCCACCATAGTGTTTCACAGTTCTATGCTAGTTTTTATTTTTCAGTATCAAAATCACATCATATAATGAGGCTGAAAGAATATAATCAGGAAAGATAAGAACCTTCATTTTTAACACATAGATAAATATCCTCAAATTTTCTAACCTATCAACCTAGAGTTGCCTTTTAGCATCTTGTGACCTTACACTCAGAAATATGGATGTGACTAGGGTATCATTTCAGGATATCATTTTACTGATGCTATGGTTTGGGCCCTCCACTAGGTGACTGTAATAAATGGACTATACATACATTAAAATTACACATATGACAAATATCCAGCAGAACACAAAGAGGACATATTTTAAGAAAATGTACTTCTGTTTGGTTTTGTTTATGTAATAAATAAATGCAAAAGTCTTATATAATACTTGAAAGAAATGGTAAATAGAGCATTTTTGACTCTAGACATTTGTCTTATAATAAACTTATAATAGATCCTAAATGATGATCTAAGATACTAGTACCAGATTAAAGTAAGAAAACAAAGATGGGTGAAAAAACTCTCGATACAGTGAAAGTCAAAAGTCTACAGCAAGAACAGGAGGAGCTGGTAGGATTCAGAGCCAAGTAACAACAACAACAAAAAATCTTCCTTGAAACACAAAGGACTTAAGTACCAAAAGAAAACCCCGGAAATTAATACCTTATGAATTGCTGTTGTTTACAGTGACATTCTCTTCTATCTCCATACTTGCAGGTCTTTCTCAAGGAGCTGTGACATTCACAGGTCAATGTCAAGTCATCATCAATGCTTTATTATTATTTGCAGCACAGGGGTTTGAATCCAAGGCCTCACACATGCTAGACAAGTGCTCCACCACTGAACTGCATTTTCAGCCCCTGTTTTAAGACAGTGTCTTGCAAGCTGTGCAAGCTGCCTCTGGCCTCAAACTCACAATCTTCCTGCCTCAGCCTCCTAAAGAGCTGGGTTTCTAGGCGTAAGCGATGGCTCATCATCAATTATTTTTTGATGGAGTAAACAATGGTGATAATGATGAATATTGTAACAATGATGATCATTTTCACAGTGCATGTTAATCACTATAATGACCCATCATTTTTCCAGGTTTTCTTACAGAGAAGGCTACCTGTCACAAGTTGAAATTCCCTTGCATGTATGTGATTTTGGTGAAAATAGTGCAGAGCTTAAAATATTGTCAGACATTGAATAAACATTTACATTTGAATGTGCATATATATGAACTGTAGGTATAAAATATGAATATGCCACTTCTATATACAGTATGTCATGTAAGCTTAGAGAAACAATATAAGACAAATATTTTAATCACTGGGTTTTATTTGGTTTTTGTTTTTTTTTGTGGCACTGGGGGTTGAACCCAGGGCCTCGTGCCTGCATGCTTTGCAAGTGCTGGACCACTGAGCTGCGCCCCCAGCCCATTTTTTTTTTTTACTTTTTGAGACAGGGTCTCGCTAAGTTACGCAGACTGCCTCTGGTCTCGAACTTGCGATCCTCTTGCCTCAGCCTCCCGGGCCGCTGGGATTACAGGCGTGCACCACTGCGCTTGGCACTAATCAATGTTTTATACACAAAGAAACATAGGCTCAAGGAATGCTCAATGATATCCAAACGATACAGAGGTAGCTATCAGGAAGAGCAGAATTCAAACCCAGGTTGCAGCTCCTGTTCTGAAGAGCATTTAAACTTTAAAGTTTGTATAAAATGACAAATATTGTCACTATTAGTGCCCCCTGTTGGGTGGTCAACTTATAGCATTAGTTGGCTAGGACATGCAATCCTTATCTGAGAGGAAAATGCCCCATCATTGTAATATGGTTTGGAAAACATTCCCCAAAGACTCAAGTGTTAAAGCTTGGTGCCTCACTATGGCACTATTGGGAGGCAGTGGAAACTTGGAAATAGGCTTGTTCTTGTTGTTAGGTGCCATAAAGTCCTATCCGACTCATAGTGACCCTCATAGGGTTTTCGATGGCTGATTGTTTCAGGATTGCCTTGGGAGTGGATTGCCACGTCCTTCTCCCATTTTTGCCATGCTGGGAATCGAACTCTGCACCTCAGAGACTGCAGAGTGGTGCTCTACCAACTGAGCAAAATCCCAGCCCGGAGGTAGGGCTTCGTGGAAAGAATTAGGTCTTTGGCGTGAGCCCTTGAAGGAGCTTATGTGAGTTCCGATACTTCCTCGTTCTCTCTGAGCTTCCCCGCAGCCATGGGGAGAGCAGCTTGCTCTGTAACGTGCCCCACCGCCATCTGCTGCCTCGCCACAGGCCCCAGAGCAATGAAACCAAGTGACCTCTGGGTGAAACCTCTACAACAGTGAGCCAAAATAGACTCTTCCTCCTTATAAGTTGTTTATCTCAGTTGTTACAGTAACGGAAAGCTTACGTTTTTAAATATATGATCAAGGCAAATCATTCAACCTCAATAAGGCTCAGTTTTCTCATCTAGAGAAATAATAATACCCAGTTAATAACTTACTGGTGAGAATAATACAGGGAAGGACTAAGGTGCTGATGTGGAAGGCAGCTCGCCTGGTATGTTGATGTTGTTGTTGTTAGGTGCTGTGGAGTCATGTCCAACTCATAATGACCCTCACAGGGTTTTCAATGGCAGATTGTTTTTCGGATTGCCTTGAGAGTGGGTTGCCATGTCCTTCTCCCATTTTTGTGGTGCTGGGAATCGAACTCAGGACCTCAGAGACTGCAGAGAGGCACTCTACCAACTGAGCTAAATCCCAGCTAGCCTGGTATAGTGTCTGCAATTCAGCAAATAATATTTAAGTGCTATTATTTTTTATTACTGATGATATTGTAAGGGTACTTCTCATGCCAACCCTGGAGAGAGTTTGTGAGGTACCCAGAATGAAAGGTTACATATATATATTTTCAATTTAATTTATATGATATGGAAGAAAAGTGGAGACTAATTCTCCTTAACTCATCATGACTTTCTATGGCCAAGAAAACAAGACATCACCCTGTGTGTTATTAGAAGGGACACAACTCCAGATGGGAAAGTAGCATGGCTTGAAAAAATAGAGGCTGAAGAAAAAAACAAGGTAAAGAATCTAGAAGAGAAAAATTGACATATTTATGGATGCTCTGTGACACAGCCTGTATTTACCCCCTCTGCTGCCTTGTGCCAGTTGATTAAGACTGGGAACATTTTCCCGAGTTGTGTGAGAGAAGCACAGCTGTCGTGTTCAGGAACTTGAGCAAGAAACGTATGCTTCCTGCCAAGCTTTCACTGGGTACAAGCTCAAAGCTTCACAAAAACAGAACGGTTTAGAAAATGATTGGAAAGATTCATTCTCCCTGACAGATGGAAAGTATCAGAGATTAGGGAAGTATGTCTGTGTGTGCATGCACGCATGTGTAAACGTGTCTGTGCACACCCACGCTCACACACATGCCTTTGGAAAGGGTGCTGTCAATAAAACTTGTAAACTCTATGAAGAACTTTGGGCTCCTCTGTTACCGTGCTGTGTTTTCTCACAAACAAATTTTCTTTAATGATAATGCTCATAATCATTCTCCTACGGACCTAATATGTAGCATAATAGTTTGTAGAACCTGTTTAAAAGCTTAAAATATCCCTGTGCACAAATACAAAGTAAACACAGGTACAGTTTTGTCATCCTGCCATTGTTGTTATTGTGGTTGTTATTGTTAGGTGTCTTCGAGTCAGGTCCAACTCATAGCGAACCTCAGGATTTTCAATGGCTGATTGTTTTGGGACTACTTCAGGCGTGGATTGCCACGTCCTTCTCCTGTTTTTGCAGTGCTGGGGATTGAACCTGGGTTCTCACAGAGTACAGAGAAGCACTCAACCACCTGAGCTAAACCCTAGCCCCTTTCTTCTATTATAAACTCATAAAATGACACACCTACTCAGCTATTTTAACAAGGAAAATAGACCCAGTGTTTGGTTCGAAAAGATAGTAGGAAATTTTCCAGCAAATATAAATAAGATAATTTTTTTCTGAAGACTGGTCTATACTTTGGAAATTTTAATCTCACCTCCCTTAGGGGAGGGTTAGACCTGTCAAGGTAACTATGGCAACAGTCAATACCAGAGTTGCTGTGCTGCCTGAACTCTAGCCAATAGCAGACCATGTATCATTCCCTCTTTTCTTGTTTGTAATTGTAGTAGCAGCTGATGCAGATTTCATATGGTTGATACACTCAATGTGATTAAGGGCCATTTAGATAAAAATTAGAAGAGGCACAACAAATGTCAGAAATCAAAATATAAAGTCATTGAATTCAAGTTGTAGTCATTAAACAAAGCATATTAATATACTATCCAAAACTTTAAAGCTAACTCAGAGAGCAAAATATTAGTGTTGCAGAAGTCTGAAATTACAAATATACATATGATTTCATCATCAGAGGATCATCTTTGAAATAATTTTTCCTGGCTGCCTATTGGACCCCGGGTGACTCTGTTGCAAAGACAAGACGTAGTACTTGTTATCAGTCTAATACAGTTGAAAAAAGCTGGAATTCAGGTTTATTGATGCTTATAAACATCATCCTACTGCACATAAAGTAATAAATATTACTAGTGTGAGTGGGATTAGAATTGTCACTTTGGCTTTCAGAAAAACACTGATGGGAGAAAAAGTAAATTTGTATGTCTTAAGGAAAAAATATATCAGATTCTAACACTTGGACTTAATCCTTAACCCTAGACAAAGATACAGGTGAGGAGTCGTAAGTAATTTATTCCCATCCATGGTAGGAATATTCCTCTATCTCTCTAAACTTTGCAGTTTAAAGTTCTGGAGAGATTAGTAAGAGAACCAATCATAGGTAGACTGAATGTTACTGAAGCAAAAGATAGCTTTGTCTAAGATTAGTCCCTCTTTAGCTAAAACGCTCATCTTCCCATTTTATATGCCTAGCAAAGGATAGTAAACCATCTTCTCATGAAAATAGTATCTTTTGAGCCTCTACAATTTTTTAAACATAACAGCCAAGATTAAAAATGCAATTACTAGGCTGGGGAGATAGTTCAGTGGTAGAACATTTGCTTAGCATGCACAAAGCCCTGGGTTCAATCTCCAGCACTGAGGGAAAAATTGAAATTACTAGACATGGATAAACAGAAACAAGTCAGTAATAAATGGCAATAAGGAAAGACAAGTACAAACTGGTTCATTAGTCAGCCAGATATTGGGGTTAACAGAAGAAATATTCTAGTTGGCTGGTCACGGTGGCACACGCCTATAATACCAGCGACTCAGAAAGCAGAGGCAGGAGGATCACAAGTTCAAGACCAGAGGCAGTCTGCGTAATTTAGTGAGACGCTGTCTCAAAAGGGCTGGGATTTAGCTCAGTTGGTAGAGCACTTTGCTGCAGTCTCTGAGGTCCTGAGTTTGATTCCCAGTACTGCAAAAATGGGAGAAGGACATGGCAATCCACTCTCTAGGCAATCCCGAAACAATCAGCCATTGAAAACCCTATGAGGGTCACTATGGGTTGGATATGACTTGATGGCACCTAACAACAGCAACTGTCTGAAAAAAAAAAAAAAGGGCTGGGCATGCAGCTCAATGGTCCAGCACTTGCAAAGCATGCAAACACAAGGCCCTGGGTTCAAACACCAGTACAAAAAAAAATAGTAACTTTAAAAAATTTATTTTAAAAAATAGAAAAATAGTGGAATGAATATATGAGCATAAATAATTTTGAGTATTGAAACATTTAGAGAAAACCTATTTAAAAACTAAAACTAAAAATAACGTTAGAATCAAAAGATTAGTATTTTCATTTTGTTTTTGGTATGAAGTGATAATCATTGTGGGGAAGTAATGAGGGGAGACTCAGATTTAACAATAATATATTTCTTAGTTGTGGCCCAGAAACTAGGCATGGTAATGCTCTGAAGAAATGCACTGGATACAGGTTTTCTACTTCTGTATGTAGATTAAAAAATTATAATTATCAAGTAATAAAAAGCACAAATTGTGAAATAAATATACACATAAAATTATGCAGAATGTGACATTTGCTAAGTAGATGGAAGAAACTGTCATAGAAATACATTGATGACAAGATGATCAATATTATGAAGTGACACCATAGTACATCTATATTTATATAAAATTTAAGATTGTTGAGTTTCTGCATAACACTAGTCATTGTCTTATGGTAAAATGATTCATCTTAAGGAGCTAGAAAAATAGAAGCAGAATAATGTCCCATGAAACCACAGAGAATAACAAAGACAACAGCAGAAGTTAACACTGCACAAAACAAATGAAAAACAGATAAAGCCAAAAGCTGTTTATTTAAAAAGATAAAAAGATCAACAAACTTCTCAAAAGATTGTTCAGATATAAATTAGAACAGGCACAACAAATGTCAGAAATTAAAATATAAGGTCATCTTATACAAGTAGTTGTTGTTAGGTGCTGTAAAGTTGTATCCAACTCATGGCAACCCTCATAGGGCTTTCAATGGCTGATTGTTTCAGGATTGCCTTGGGAGCAGATTTCCACATCCTTCTCCCACTTTTGTGGTTCTGGGAATCGAACTCGGGACCTCAGAGGCTGCAGAGCAGCTCTACCAGCTGAGTTAAATCCCAGCCCCTTATACAAGTAGTAGTCATTAAATGGAGCATATTAATATACTATTCAAAACTTCATATTAATATATTTGAAAATTGAGGAAAACCTAAAAATCCTTTTAAAAGATAATTTATCAAAAAGACTCAAGAAGAAATAGATTTGTGAAAATTATAGAAATTTAATCTGTACTGAGATTTTCACCAAAAAGAAACTTCCAGGCTCACATATCTTCAACAATGAATTATAAGTATAGTTAAAATACAAAAAAGCTAGGGCTTCAAACATGCAAAAAATTGGGTTCAGTTTTGGGTGCAAACTCAATATGTTAAAATTCAGAGGGTTTAAGTTTGTTTTTTCTTCTGGTTTAAATCCTATGTGTAGGCAGAAGGGCTTCAATCGTAACCTGAACCAAACCCTGCTCCTGTTTTGTTCAAGCATTTTTTACAATTTTTCTGAACTCAAACCCAGTGAAAAATTTGGTTCAACTTCAGCTTTTAATTTTTTCTATTGTTGTTAGGTGCCATTGTGTTGGGCCCTACTCATAGTGACCTCACACACAACAGGATGAAACACACCCCAACACTACGCGCCATTACCGGCACTATTGTCAGTGCTTCTCTGCTATTCATTGGGTTTTCAATGGTGGATTGTTTCCAGATTGCTTTCAGGAGTGGACTGCCAAGTCCTTCTCCCTTTTCTCCAGTGCTGGGGATTGAACACAAGGCCTCAGAGAAGACAAAGCAGCATTCTACCAACTGAGCTAAACCCCAGCTTTCTATCATTTCAATTTAAAAATTGAGAAAAAAAATGAAAATATTTTGTTCATCTATCTACATATAGGATTTAAATTTTAAACCCAAACCCTCTAAATTTTAATATATTGAACCTGAACCCAATACTAAACCAAATTTTTTCACAGGTTTGAAGTCCTGCCAAAATCTTCAATGTTATATAAAATGCAAAATATCTCTAGGAGTAGAAAAAAGATGGAATGTTTTGCATAGGAAGCTAGTATTATCCTGATACCAAAATCCAATGAGGGCAATTAAAAATGATAAATTACAGGTCCAAACTTATGAATACAGATGCAACAATTACAATGAAATAATTATACCAAATCCTGTTGCCATTAGTCAGTGCACACATTTGCTTATGTCTTCTTCTCTTCTCATATTCTCTAGGAATGTATGTTCTAAAGCTTGATTTATTTCCCAAAATAAGCTTACTGTATCACTATATTAATTAATTAATATTTGCAGTACTGAAGAGTTGAACCCAAGCCATCACACATACTTGGCAAGTACTCTACCAGTGAGCTGCTTCCCTGACCCCTTTTCTATTTTTTATTTTAAGACAGGGTCTTGCTAAGTTGTGCCAGCTGCCTCTGGCCTTGAACTTGTAATCCTACTTCAGCCTCCTGTGTAGCTAGGATTACAGGTACCCCTGCTATATGACTATGTCTTTAGAAAATGCAATTTACAATTTGAATAAATCAGTGGTTAGCAAATCTTTCCCTAAAGATTATAATAAGAAATTTGAGGGTCTCTAGTCCACACAGTCTCTGTCTAACCAATCAACTCTGCTACAGTAGCATGAAAACAAGACAAACACAATAAAAGGATGCAATGGATATGTGTTTCAATAAACTTCATTTACAAAAACAAGCTGTGGGCCTGATTTGGCCTAGGCATTGTACTTTGCTCACACCAATAATAAGTTAATGAAAATTAACCAAATCATAATTATCCTAATAAATGCAGATAAAACATTTAGTAAAATTTAAGGGGATATTTTCAGAACAGCGGAGTTAAGAGTTCAGCAGATTGTCTCCCCAGGGGGAAAAACAAGTTAAAATTATTAAAATTCAAACAAAAAATTCAAAATAATCACTTAAACTATCTGGAATTCTTCTAAGAGCAGTGTGCAGCAAATAGGAAATCTAAATCATTCTGAAGTAGTCAGTTCCCTACAACTGAGTTTCTTTTGAACATGTAGAGGAAAAAAAAAGTAAGCTACTTAAGCTAAGAAAATCTGTAAATTATACACACATTGGTAAGAGGTAAAACTCTAACATGCTAAGGAATTCTAACTATGTTTTTCGAATGATGAGTGAACCAGAGACAACCCATTGGTAGCCAGACTAAAAGATAGAGAGGGAGAAAGGGTCAGAAGTTACACCCAACGAGGTTAGAGTTCAAGGAACAATTTGGGTAAGTCAACAAATAAAGTGAAAAGTAATCAAGAATCCCAACAATAATATACTAAAAGGAGGGAGGTGATGCATAGTTATTGCACTTTGCTACAATATATTATGTAAGATACATGGTTTTCAACAACAATAAAAAGAAACATGCTAAAAACAAGAAAGTATCATGTATACACAGGAAAAAGAAAACAAGCAATCAAAAGTACCTTGGAAGAGACACAGATGGTAGATTTAGGAGATAAGACTTTAAATCAGCTAGTATAAATATGTTCAAAGATCTGAAGAAGCAAAAAATACAGAATTAAAGGATGATATGGTGATACTGAATCTTCAAATAAAGAATATAAATATTAAAGATTGCTAAGATAATTCAAATGCTATAGCTGAAAAAGGCTATAGATAAAATGAAATGAAACAATAGAGAGCTTCAACAATACATTTGAACTTACAAAAAAGGGAACTCGTGAACTTGAAAACAGAACAAAAGATATTATGCAATCTACAAAAAACAGGGAAAAGAGTGAAGTAAAATGCACAGAACTCTGAAATATAAATCAAGTACTTAAGCAACTGAAGAGATATTTTCATGTTTAAAGGAAGGCACAGCATTAAATATCAATTCTTGAGACTAGGGATGTAACAGTGGTAGAGTACTTGCCTTATAAACATCTTAAGAGACATTATCTATGTATTACTTTTGGAATTTGAATTGAATTGCAGTAGTCATATGTAGTATGCCACTCTCTCAAAATATAGCAATGAAATAAATGCTAACACTTCCATGACACTGGTAGGACAAAGAAAAAAGCACAGCTGTCATTTGAGAACACAGGAGCATCTTGAGCTTGTATTTGAAATTTGAGAACATTGTGAAAATATAACAATACAAGTGTGAGTATGCAACAGAACTTCCAATACACCTAACAATTGCACTTATTCATAAGTTTGACAGACATAGCATTGTGTGCGATGTGCACAAGGGAAGATCCCGGAGATCTCACTCAGCAACAAGTCCTACTTTTCCATTATTGTAAACACTTTGAGCACCTTTTATAACTTCAGAAGTCAAATGTGACTTATATTTATCTTTTGTTGTCAGTGTATATTGAGTGTTATAATTTTAATACAGCTTTTTTCATTTCTTGCAATGTATGTACATTTTTGGCACTCTGTATACATATGTATGTCTCAGTTCTTCCTACCTTGATCTATAGATTCAATACAATTCAAGTAAAAACCCCAGGAAAAGTTTCAACCAATTTTCATGTGGACAAGAACAGAGTGAATTTAAAGTTCACATGGAGCAGCAAAAACCACAGAAAAAGCAATACAATGCTGAAAAAAGAAAGTTGGAAGTATAACACTATTTGACTTCAAGACAAACTAAAAAGAAAGAGTAATGAAGAAAGATGACACAGAGCTCAAAGGAACAGAATAGAGAGAACACAGGTAGTCCTGCACAATATAGTCAATTGATCCTTGATAAAGGAGCAAAGGAAATTCAACAGAGACAAGACAGTCTTCTCAAAAAATGGTGCCGGAACAATTGGACAACTCCGTGTTAAATAAATAAATAAATCTAGAAATAGAACTCATGCCCTGCACAGAAAATAATTCAAGATGGATCAGAGTCTTAAACATGAAATGTCAAACTACTGAGCTAGAAGATAATGCAGGACAAAACCTAAGTGACCCATGGACAGCAATAGTTTTCTAGAATGTTCCATGGAAGAAATGGTTAGGCCAAACTTCATCACAACTAAAGATTTCTCCTCCATAAAAGATCCTGACAGGAGAATAAGACAAGCCACAGACTAGGAGAAAATATTGGCAAACAACCTATATCACAAAAGACTGCCATCCAAAATATAAGATGAACTCTTAAAACTTGCCAATGAGAAAATAAATAATTCAATTTAAAAATGGGCAAAAAACCCAGATATAGATAGAAACTTCATTAAAGAAATATACACATGTCAAATAAGCATATAGGAAATATGTTTCACATAATATATCACTAAGAAATTGAAAATGAAAGGAACAATCAGATACCACTATGTTGTTGTTAGGTGCCATTGAGTCACTTGATATCACTATAGATCTATTAAAATGGCCAAAATCCAAAACTGACAACACCAAATGTAGGCAAGGAAGTGGGTGAGAATTCTTGTTGCTAGTAGGATTGCAAAGTTGTACAGCGACTTTAGAAGACAGTTTGACAGTTTCTTACAAAACTAAAAAGACCCTTACTATATGACCCAGCAACTGTGCTCTCTGAAGTCTATTTGAATGAATTAAAAACATGTCCACATAAAAATCTGCACTTGGATGTTTATAGAAGCCTTATACATAACTGCCCAAACCCGAAGCAGCCAAAGTGTGCTTCTGTAGGTGAATAAATAAATAAAATGGTAATCCAGACTGTGGACTACTATTCAGTTAAAAAGAAATGAGCTATCAGTCCATGAAAAGACATGAAAGAATATTAAGTGCATATTACTCAATGAAAGAAACCCATATAAAAATACTATGTACTGTATATACTCATATATAGTAGTTGGGGAAGGACAAAAGCATGAAAAAATAGTTATTTCCAGGTATTAGCAGGAAGGAGTGGAGCACAGAAGGTTTTTAGGGCAATGAAACTATTTTTAACAATAATATAATGGTAAATTGGCTGGGATTTAGCTCAGTTGGTAGAGTCCTGCTTTGCAGTCTCTCACGTCCCGGTTTCAATTCCCAGCACCATAAAAATGGGAGAAGGATGTGGCAATTCTCTCCTGCGGCAATCTCTAAACAGCCAGCCACTGAAAACCCTATAAGGTTTGCTGTGAGTCAGATATGACTCACTGGCACCTAACAACAAACAACATAATGGTAGATACATATCATTATACTTGTGTCAAAGCCCATAAAATATACAACATGTAAAGTGTCCCCCAATGTAAACTAGACATTGGGTAATATTGATATGTCAATGTGGGTAAATTAATTGCAACAAATATACCATTCTGGTGCATGAGGTTGGAGATGGGGAAGGCTGTGAGTGAGGGATAAAGTTAGGGGTACATGGAAGTCTCTGTACTTTTTGAACAATTTTGCCATGAAGCTAAACTTCTTAGAAATAAAGCATATATTTAAAAAAATCAAAAAGCCTTATTGAAATGTGGGACAAAAGTCCATCAACAAATACATAATAGAAGTGCCAGTAGTAATGGAAGGAAAGAAAGGGACAGAAAAAATATTTGAGGAAATAATGTATAAAAACTACGAAGATTTGATGAAAAACATTAACCTACACATCCAAGAAGCTAAAAATATTCCTAGCAGGATAATTGCAAAGAGATTCACACCCACACATGCACATTATAGTCAAAATGAAGAAAGCCAAAGATAAAGAGAACATCTTGAAAGCTGTATGAGAAAAAATGACTCATTTTATACAAGTGACTCCAACAAGATTAACAGCTAACTTCTAATCAGAAAATAAATGAGGCCAGAAGATATAAGCTGACATATTCAAAATGCTGAAAGTATAAACCTCTGAACAAAGAATCTTCTATTTGGCAAAATTATCTTTTTAAAATGAAGATACAATTAGTGCAGACATTATGGAAAGCAGTATGGAGGTGCTTCCAAAAAATAGAACTACCATGTGATTCACCCAAACTCGCTGCTGAGTATATATCCAAAGGAAATGAAATCAATATGTTGAAGAGACATCTGTATTCATGTTTATGGTAATACTATTCATAATAGCTAAGAAATGGAAATAACCTGTCCATCAAATGAGATACACACATATACACACACACCTATACGCACAGAATGGAATATTACTCATTAAAAAATATTATGACATCCTATTACTTGCAGCAATATAGATGAAACTGGAGGTCATTTTGTTAAATAAGGCAGACACAGAAAGACAAATACCACAAAATTTCACTTTTATGTGGGGTGTAAAAAGTTGATATCATAAAAGCTGAAAGTAGATTCATGATTACCTTAGGCTGAGGATAGCAGTAGGGATGGAGGGAGGGAAAGAGGTTGATCAATGGGTATTACGTTATAGTTCGATAGGAGAAACTATTTCTGGTGTTCTTTTGCACAATAGGATGACTATAGTTAAAAATTACATATTGTGTATTTTAAAAAGCTAGAGAAAAATATACTGAATGTTTTCATCATAAAGAAATGATGTTTGAGAAAATAGATATGCTTACCCTGCTTTGAATATTACACAGTGTGTACATGTATTGAAACATCACCTGGTAATTTATGCATCTATGCAATTTTTATGTGTCAGTTGAAAAATTAAAATAAAAAATGAAGACACTCCCACATAAAGTGAAAGTAAGAACTCATTGATAAGAGTCCTACCTCACAAATAATATGAAAGGAAGTTTTTCAAACTGAAAGCATAGTAATGCCAAATAATTCAAATGCACATGATAAAATAAAACCTTTCAGTGAATATAATTATGTAGATAATTACTAAAGACAATATAATTGCTCATTTCATTTTTAACTTTGAATGCTTAAAAAAAGTATATTGTTCTGTATTGTTTGGCCTATAATATGTAGAAATGTAACATGTTCAGTAAGAACAACGCAAAAGAGGTGAGTGGGAAAAAATTTGTATTGGATTATCACAGGAAGAAATGGAAAATCAGAAAAAAAGAAGTTAATATAACAAATAGTATACATATATAGTTGTTCTCAGTTTTTACAATTATATTTTTAAAGGACATAAGATTGTATCAATTAATAATTATTCTAAAGTATTATACATATTATCGATATATGTTATAAGTATAACAATCACAGAACAAAAAATCTGGGAAAGATAGTTATATAGAAATATAATGTCTGTTATTCACTGCAACTAAGTATAAATCTGAAGTCAATTTTAGTAATTTACAATGCAGTCTCTATGTATGAGAAGTAATCATGAGAATTGAGAGAAGACAGTGGATAAGTAACAGCCATACTCTAACATGGCTAGAAAATAGTTAGGGAAAATTGTGAAATTCTCTACTCAGAACAAAATAAAAGGAATAGAGTACAGCTTTAATTATCAAGAAAAGTGGGATGGCACAAGGACAACTGACCAAATAGAAGAGACTACAATGACAAAGAGGACAAAACAGCAGCATAACTCTCTATAATCCTCAGCCCTGGGAAACACAGCAGTAGAGTGCTTTGGAGGATGCAAAGCCCTTTGTGAGGTACACAACTGAAGTGAGACACAGTGGGGCCATCCTGACAATAGGGGATGGTAGAGAGAAAGGCAGTGCCTCCTACAAATGTGCAGGGCTGAAAAGAGACCCAATGGGGCCATCTCTAACATCAGGCAGCTGGTAGGAGACAAGGCATAGCCACCAGCAAGGCACCCTGCTGAAGAGAGAACCATGGGGTCATCCCTGTCATTGGGAGGTTGGAAGTCAACAAGGTGGAGCCATCCACAAGGGTACATGGCTGAATAACAACCCAGAAGGGCCATCCCTGAAAGTAGAATGGGTGGAATGAGGTACAGCAGGGCACCTTGCAAGGGCACACAGCTGAAGAAAGGTGTAGGAGGGCCCTCTCAGATGATTGAGGCTGATGGGAGGCAAAATGGACAAAGTGGAGGTCTGCAGGACTCTCTGGGGAAGAGGCCTGATGACAGGGCCCCACTGTATAGGCTTGGGCCTGGGGACTGTTGTTGATGTTTTGTTTTGTTTTGTTTATCAGGGAGAAATAGTCACCATCCTGGCTTCTGAAGCCATTGGAACCATGAGACAGAGGGAAGTAAATCGAAAGGTGGTGAGTTCAGGAGATGGAGAAGAGTAGCAGGCACTGCTGGATCCCCGAGTCTAAGAAAGTGTTTTCAGAATAAGACGTGTTTGGGGCCAAAAAGTACTTGTGACATGGAGAAGTAACCCCATGGATCTGGGGAGCCGAAGATGCATGTTTTAGGGTGTGGTGCCATTGGGTGCTAGGAACAGGGGACGAGAAGAAACTGAGGGGGCAGTGCTGAATCTAGAAGCTATAGCAGGAGCTAGGCACTGGACTCTGGGCCTGCAAACTATAAGGGGGGGGGGTAGGAGAGCAAAGCATCAGTGACCTGTCAACACTCAAACTCATAGGAATATCAGGAGCAAATCTCTACTACAGAGGAAGTAGGGTCTAGCACCCAGACCAAGCAATGGCAAGACTCGGAAGAAAAACACATGAAACATGAAAGGACATGATAGATGGAGAGACTGTGTAGACCAAAGCACCTCAATGGATAATTTCAGGGTAGTTGGATTCCTGGAGATGCCTGATGGAGAATTTAGAATGCTGTTTATAAATATGCCAAAAGACTTCAAAGACACCACCATGAAAGCAACTGACTCACAGGACAAGAAAGTATCTAATTTGGAGGAAAAATTCTCTAGAGAAATAGAGATTCTGAAAAAGTATCAAGCAGAGGTCCTTAACAAGCAGGGAAAAATAAACAAACTCACCATTATAGTAGACTCTTCAATATCAAGACTAGATGAGGCTGAAAATTGAATAGCTAAAGTCAAGGAAAAGGAAGAAGGCCTTATTTACTCACATCCCAAGATAGGAAGAATGATGGAGCAGTAAGAGCATGATTTTTCAAGAGATATTTGATGAAATGAAGAAACAAAACCTATGAATTCAGGGCATCCATTAAGAAGCTGAAAACAACATGAGATTAGGAAATTTATTCTGAGAAATATTAGATGAAAACTTTCCAAACCTAAGGCAAAAGCTGGATACCTATACAACTGAAACATTCAGAAGTTCAGAGTACACCAGAACAGATCCTCCCCAGGACACATTATAACTAGAAGGCAAAATCTAGAGATCAAAGAAGCTACAAGAGAGCAACACCAATTCACTTACAAAGGTAAACCCATCAGAATAACAGTGAACTTCATGACAACAACATTAAACGCAAGGAAACTTGGGCAGACATCATCCAAATCCTGAAAAAGAATAACTGCCAACCAAGACTGCATTACCTAGCAAAGTTATCTTTTAAAATAGATGTGAAATCAAGGCATTCCATGATATTGCCTTGTTAAAGTGATTTGCAGCTACCAAACCAGCACTGCAGAGAACACTCAATGAAATACTGCATAAAAGGAAGGTAAGAAAACCTCAAATATAAGATCAAAGGAATGAATAATAAACATGAAAGGCTGAATATGAATCAAAAAACAGTAACAAGTACCAAACTCATGCAGAATAATAAGCACCTCCCAGTAATGACTCTTAATGTTGTTGTTGTTGTTAGGTGCCATCGAGTCATGTCCGACTCATAGCGACCCTTGTGGGGTTTTCAATGGCTGATTGTTTCGGGATTGCCTCCGGAGTGCATTGCTACATCCTTCTCCCGTTTTTGCCGTGCTGGGAATAGAACTCGGGACTTCAGAGATTGCAGAGTGGCGCTCTACCAATTGGGCTAAATCCCAGCCCACTCTTAATGTAAATGGTCTTAATTCATCAATCAAGAGAGAGCATGGCCAATTGGATTTAAAAAAAATGAGCTCTCAGTATGTGGCATTCAAGAGCCTCACTTCATCCATAAATACCATAAAAGGCTGGAAATTAAAGGCTGGAAAATAATATACCAAGGCGAGGGCAGAAAAATAAAAGGACTTCAACTTCTGATACTAATTTCAGACAGATTAGATGTCAATTCCAAACTAATCAGAAGAGACAAAGAAAAACATTATATATTACTATAAGGAAACATTAATGTTTACTTACCAAACACAGGGGAATCTGGCTTCATAAAATAAACTTTATTGGAGATAAAGGAACACATTGGGTGAGACACAGTAACTATGGGATATTTCAATACCCCACTTTCTCCAAGAGATAAGTTGTTAAAACAAAAAATCAAAAGAAAAAAAATGGACTTAAGTAGCACCACAGACCAACAGGACCTTTCAGATATCTTTAGAATATTCCATCAATCAGATGTGAAATACCCATTCTCCTCACCACTACCTGGAACTTTTTCTAAGATAGACTATTTTCAGTCCACAAAAATGGCCTCAACAAATACAGAAAAAGTAGAAATTGT
The DNA here is from genome assembly GCA_007922755.1 of Pedetes capensis. Taxonomy (NCBI): domain Eukaryota; kingdom Metazoa; phylum Chordata; class Mammalia; order Rodentia; family Pedetidae; genus Pedetes; species Pedetes capensis. The sequence continues at coordinate 175,401 of VMDO01001575.1, forward strand.
CACTTGCACCTTATCAGATCACAATGGAATAAAACTAGAACTCTAAAACAAGAAAATTTTTCAGAAATTGTACAAATTCATAGAGAATAAATAATACACTGCTGAATGATCAATGAGTTATCAAAGAACTCAAAAGGGCAATTTAAAAACTTCCTGCAATCAAATGAGGATGAGAACACATCCTACCCAAATTTATGAGATATAGCAAAGGCAGTTCTGAGAGGAAAGTACATAGCCATGAGCACGTTCATAAGTTAGGGAAGGTCCAACTAAGTAACTTAATGACACATCTCAAGTCATTAGAGAGCCAACAACCCAACAAGAGCACTCAGAAATTATCAAGATCAAAGGAGAGATATCCCAATTAGAATCTAAAATGACAATTTAAAGAATTAATGAGACTAAGAGCTTGGTTTTAGAAAAGATTAATAAAATAGATGCTCTCTAGCCAATCTCATCAAAAGAAATAAAGAAAAGGCCCAAAATGAAAAAAATGAGAGATGAGAATGTGGTCATAACCACCAATACCAATGAAATCCAGAAAATCATCAGGGAACACTTTAACAAATTGTTCTCCCCAAAAAACAAAAATACCTAAGAAATGGATAAATTCATTAACACATATGAACTACCAAAATTAAGCCCTGAGGACATAAGCAATCTTATAAGACCCATTGCATTCACTGAAATAGAGAAGGCAATAAAAATTCTCCCAACAAAGAAAACCCCATGGTCCAATGGGTTCAAAGCAGGATTCTATCAAACCTTCAAAGAAGAATTAATACATATTCTTTTCAAACCATTTCAAAAAGCAGAAAAGTAAAGGACATTCCCATGTTCATTCTACAAAATCACCATCCTGGTACCAAAACCAGGCAAGGATACTTCAAAGAAAGAGAACTATAGACCAATTTCCCTGATGAACATTGATGAAAAATTCTCAACAAAATCCTGGTGAACAGAATTCAACAACATACAAAAAGATCATACACCAAGACCAAGTGGGCTTCATTCCACAGGTACAAGGCTGGTTCAACATGAAAATAAATCAATATAATTCAACATATCAAGAGATTTGCAGAGAGAAATCACATGATCATCTCAATTGAAGCTGAGAAGGCCTTTGACAAAGTAAAATACCTTTTCTTGATAAAAACCCTGGAGAAGATTTGCATAATAAGGATATGCCTCAACATCATAAAGCCCATTTGTGACAGACCTACAGCCAATATCATATTAAATAGGGAAAAATTGAAACTGTTTCCTTTAAGATTAGGAACAAGACAAGGATGTCCACTCTCTCCTCTCTCATTCAGTATTTTGACTGAAGTCCTAGCCAGAGAAATTAGACAAGAGTAAGAAATCAAAGGGATACAGATTGGCAAGGAAGAGGTCAAATTATCCTTATTCATGGACAACATGATCTATTACCTACAGGACCCAAGAAATTCCTCTAGAAAACTCTTAGACCCAATCAACTCCTTCAACAAAGTAGCAGGATACAAAATTAAAGTCCTGTAGATAGTTGATTCATCAGTAATATTAACATATATAAACAGTGAGCCACACAAAAATCAATGAAGCCAAAAACCAGCAGAATTTAAGGGAGAAACAAACAATACAGCAGTAATAACTGAAGACTTCAATACCTCAGTTTCAATCATGGATTGAGCAACTAGGTATAAGATGAACAAGGAAATGGAAAAGTTAATGCTGTAAACAAACTTGACTGAACAGGCATCTACATACTGCTCCCCTTAATAGTAGCAAAATACACATTCTTTGATCACACATGTAGAAGAGTATCTACACCATATGCTACATTAAAAAATGAACATCAATAAATTTAAAAGGTTTGAAACCATAGATGATATACTCTCTAAACACAAGGGAATGGAATTGATTCAATTACAAAGCAGTAAACATATCTGGGAAATACACAAATATATAGAAATTGAGCACCATGATCTTAAAGAACAAATGGACTAAAGTGGAATTCAAATAAAAATTAGAAAATATTTTGAGATGAAAGAAAACAATTGCACAATGCACCAAACATTTATGGAATATGGCAAAAGTAAGTAGTGCTCACCAAGACATTTACAGCTGTGAACACCTCTGTTTAAAAAAAGAAAAGATTTCAAACAATAACCTAATTTTATTTCATAAGCAAGTTGAAAAATATAAGCAAATAAGATCTAAAGTAAAAAGTATGAAAGAAACAAAGACTAAGGTAAATATAAGTAAAATAGACAATAGAGACAATCAATGAAACCCAAAGTTGATTCTATGAAAAGATCAAAAAACAAATTGACTAATTCTATCTAGATTGACAAAAGAAAGATAAAATTATTGAAGTCAAGAATGAAAGGTGAAAAATCACCAGAAAACAAGGAATTACACATGTACAATTTGTATAGTATGAATAAATGTTGTTGGGTTCCCTGGAGTCAGGACCAACTCATAGTAACCATCATAGAATTTTCAATGGTTGATTGGGGATTGCCTTGGGAATGGAATGCCATGTCTTTCTCTCAGATTTGTAGCACTGGAGATCAAACTCAGAGCCTCAGAGTATGGAGCATTTTACCAACTAAGCTAAACCCCAACTACTATGAATAAATACAAGCTACAAACTAGGTATCTTAGGTATAATGGACAAATCTCATGAATAATAAGTCCTGAAACTGACTCTAGGAAAATCAGAATTTAATTCGCTAATTACCTTAAGGGGGAGAAAGACCTGGCACCCCACTCCCAAAAATCAATCCGCCATTGAAAACCCTATGAACAGCAGAGAAGCATTGACAATAGTGTTTTGCCTGTTGTACATAGGGTCACTATGAGTTGGATACTGACTTGACGGCATCTAACAACAACAATTACCTTAAGGCAGTAAAATTAGTAATTTCAAACTTCCTAGAAGGAAAAAATCAAGGCCTAGATAGGCTGATTTGCTTCTACCAAATACTCAGAATATTCAACAACAACAACAAAATCAGCAAACAAGTCTCAGCAACATATAAAAAAGAGTACACAGCTTAATCAAGTGAGATTTGTCCCAGAAATTCAAGGTTGCTCTTACATCCGGAAATCAATTACATGACATATTATAGTAATGGAAAAGTGAACAAAAGCTATGTCATGATCTCAATAGATACAGAAAAAGCATTTGAAAAATCTAGGACAATTCATGATTAAAATTCAACAAACTGGGAATGAAACAGAACTTCTTCAAATCGTTTCAGGGCCTCGAGGAGAAACTCAGTTAATATCATACTTAATGTTGAAAAAATGGATGCTTTCTCTTTTTGAAAATATCATGCTAATTAAAATCTCTCTCTCTGTCTAACACACACACACACACACACACACACACACACACACACACACTGCATTGTTGCCATCTCTATTCAATATCTAGCCAGATGAAAGCAGACAAGAAAAATAAATAAACAGCATCCAGACTGGAAGGGTAAAAATAAACTATTTCCAAATGACATGATCATACATAGAGACAATCTTAATGAATCCAATGAAAAATTGATTAGAACTAAAAAACAAGTTCATCTAGTTTTCAGGAGACAAGATCAACATACAAAACCCATTGTGTTGCTTTAAACTAGAAATGAATACTCTCAAATTTAAGATAATAACTTATTTAGGTAATTTTGGAATATGAAAATACTTAGGTGTAACAAAAAACAAAAGAATTGTACGCTGAAACCACAGCATTATTGAAAAAATTGAAGGAAGATCTAAATAAACATAAAGACATCTTATGTTCATAGATTAGAAGACTTGAAATTTTTTAATCACAATAATCACCAAAGTAAACAATAGATTCTTGTAATCCCCATTAAATCCCATCCAGTTTCTTTGTGGAAATTGATGAGCTGATCCTAAATTTTACATGGCAGTGCAAGAGATACATAATATCCAAAACAATCCTAGGAAAGAATATAGTGAATAAAGCCACACGTCCAAATTTCAGAATTTATTAGGAATCTACAGGAATTGAAAATATGACAAGGTCCATAAGGATGGAGATATAAGTGGAGGAAATTAAGCTAAAAATCAAGAAATAAATATTCATATATGTGGTCAATTAATTTTCCACAGTGGTACAAAAATAGTGCCATGGGGAAAGAATGCTTTTTCTTAATCAATGTTGCTAGGAAAACTGGATAACCACATGCAAACAATGGAGATGAACCACTAACTCACTACACATAATAATATTAATTTAAGAAGAAAAACCTTAACTGAAGAGTTAAAACTACAAATTCATTAGAAGAACATATAGAAGTAATTATAACATTGGATTAGATGATTTCTTATGTATGACACCAAAAGCACAACCAACAAAAAATAAATTGGGCCATATAAAAATTAAAGACACTTATCCTGCAAGTAGTGTCATCAAAACAGTGAAAGACAACCCAGAGAATTAGAAAAAATATCTGATATGGGATGTGTGTTCAGAATATGTAAAGAACTCTGTAAAACTCAATGAAAAGCTCAAAAGATCTAACCATAATATAAGTAAATGATTTGCATAAATGTTTCTCAAAGAAGATAAATGACCAATAAACACATAAAATAAGGTTCAAAATTATTCTTCATTGTTGTTTTTGTTGTTAGATTCTCTTACTCAGGTCTGACTCATAGAGACCCTGTGTAACAGAATGAAATATTCTCTAATTCTATGCTAAGCATATAGTCTTTTTTTATGCTTCAGCCCATAGTCACGACCACTGTGTCAACCCATCTAATTGAAAGTCATCTCTTTTTTCATGGACCACTACCCTCCCAAATAGGATGTATTTCTCCAGGGATTAGTTCCCCCTTGACAACTTGTCCATCATACCTAAGATACAGTCTAGCCATCCTTGCTTCCAAGGAGCACTCTGGTTGCACTTTTTCTAGGTTCTTTTGGCAGTCCATGGTATATTCATTATTTGTCTCTGGCACCATAATTCCAAAGCATCAATTATTTTCCTGTCTCTCTTGTTCAATGTCCAGCTTTCACAATCATATGATGCCACTGAAAATACCATGGCATGAGTCAGATGCACCTTTGTCTTCAATGTGACATCTTTGCTTTTCAATACTCTAAAGAGATCTTTTGCCACAGCTTTTCCTAGAGCAATGCGTCTTTGGATTTCTTGACTGCTGCTTCCACGGGTGTTGATTATAGAGCCAAGCAAAGCGAAATCGTAGACAACCTCAATCTTTTCTCCATTTAATGTGAAGTTGCGTGCTGACCCAGTGGTAAGGATTTTTGTTTTGTTGATGTTTAGTCGTAACCCATATTGAAGGCTATGATCTTTGATCTTCATCAGGAAATGTTTTAAATCCTCTTCATTTTCAGCAAGCAAAGTGGTGTCATCTGCATAACGCAGGTTGTTAATGAGTCTTCCTCCAATCTTGATGCTGCGTTCTTCCTCATTGTCCATCATACCTAAGATACAGTCTAGCCATCCTTGCTTCCAAGGAGCACTCTGGTTGCACTTTTTCTAGGTTCTTTTGGCAGTCCATGGTATATTCATTATTTGTCTCTGGCACCATAATTCCAAAGCATCAATTATTTTCCTGTCTCCCTTACTCAATGGCCAGATTTAACAAGCATATGATGCAACTGAAAATACCATGGCGTGAGTCAGGTGCACCTTTATCTTCAGTGTGACATCTTTACTTTTCAAAACTTTAAAGAGGTCTTTTGCAGCAGCTATTTCCAATGCAAGATGTCTTTTGATTTCTTGACTGCTGCTTCCATGATTGTTGACTATAGAACCAAGTAAAGCAAAATCTTGGACAACCTCAATCTTTTCTCCATTTATGATGAAGTTGCCTAATGACCCACTTGTAAGGACTTTTGTTTTGCTGATGTTGAGGGCCAATCCTTACAGAAGGCTGTGTTCTTTGATCTTCATTAGTAAGTGTTTCAAATTATCTTCAGTTTCACTAAGCAAAATAGTGTCATTTGTTGTTAGTAAATCTTCCTCGAACCCTAACGCTATGTTCTTCTTCATCAAGTCTAGCTTATCAGATTTTTCTCAGCAAAGAAATTGAAGAGGTATGTTGAAAGGATATATCCCTGATGCACACCTTTCTTGACTTTAAACCAGGCAATATTTCCTTGTTCTAACAACTGCCTCCTGGTCCATGGAAAAATTCTTCATGAGTACAAGTAAGTGCTCTGGTATTCCCATTCTTCACTATGTTATTCATAATTTGTTGTGATACACACAGTCCAATACCTTTGCATAGTCAATAAAACACAGACATCTTTCTAGAATTCTCTCGTTTTGGCCTACATCCATCCAACAACAGCAATCATGCTGTTTCCACACCCTTTTCTGAATCTGACTTGACTTTCTGGCAATTTCCTGTCTATATACTAATGCAGTAGGTTTTGAATGATCTATAGCAAAATTTTACTTGCATGAGATATGATACCTTTCTATAATTTCTGCATTTGGTTGGATCATTTTTCTTAGGAATTGGCACAAATATCAATTTCTTTCAGTCAGTTGGCCAGGTAGTTATTTTCCAAATCTCTTGGCACAGACAAGTAAGCACCACCAGTGCTGCATTGGTTTATTGAAACATCTCAAATGGTATTCCATCAATTCTTGGACTCTTGTATTTTGCCAATTCCTTCAATGCATTTTCCATTTCTTCTTTCAGTATCATTGGTTCCTGATCATATGCAACCTCTTGAAATGGTTGATCATCTACTAATTCTTTCTGGTATAATCAATCTGTTTATTATTTTCATCTTCTTTTGATTTTCCTGCATCATTTAATATTTTCTCTATAGAATCCTTGACTATTGCCACTTGAGGCTTGAATTTTTTTCTTTAGTTAAGCTTGAGAAAAACAAAATGTGTTCTTCCCTTTTGATTTTCTATCTCCAGCTTTTTGCATATGCCATTATAATATTTGATTTTGTCTTCTCAAGTTGCTGTTTGAAATCTTCTGTTTAGTTCTTTAAGTTCTTTATGTCTTCCTTTAACTTAAGCTGCTCAATGTTCAAGGGAAAGTTTCAGAGTCTCTTTTAACATGTAATTTGGTCATTTTTTTCCTGTCTTCTTAATAACATTTTGCTTTCTTCATGAATGATTTCTTTAATATGCTACAATTCATCTGGTCTTCAATCATTAGTATATAATGCATCAAATCTTTTCTAGAAGTGATCTCTGAACTAAGATGGGATATACTCAAGGTCATACCTTGGTCTTCTTGTACACTTGTTCTAATTTTCTTCAGTTTCAGTTTGAACCTGCACATGAGCACTTGATGATCTGATCCACAATCAGTACCTGATCTTGTTCTGACTTTTGAGATTGAAGTTTCCCATCATCTATTTCCACAAATGTAGCCAGTTTGGTTCCTGTATGTTCCATCTGGCGAATTCCACATATACAGTCACTGTTTATATTGTTGACAAAAGGTATTAGTGGTGAAAATGTCATTGGTCTGATAAAATTCTATCATGTGATCTCCAGCATCATGTTTGTCACCAACGCCATATTTTCCAACCACTGAACCTTCTTCATTTCCAACTTTTGTATTCTTGTCACCAGTAATTATCAGTGTATCCTGATTGCATGTTTGATCAATTTCAGACTGCCGAAGTGTTAAAAATCTTCCTGTTCTTCATTTGTGGCTTTAGTTGTGGGTGTGTAAATTTGAATAATAGTCATTAGGAAAATGCAAATCAAAACCTCAATCAGATACCACTTCACACCCATTGGGATGGCTATAATTAAAAAGGCAGGCAAAAACAAGTGTTCATAAGGATGTAGAAAAATTAGAATCCTCTTATATAGCTCCTCCACCATATAAAATGGGGCAGACACTGTGAAAATTAGCTTGGCTATTTTTCAAAATTTTAAATATAGAGTTACCATATGACCCAGAGATTTCATTTCTAAGTACATGCACAAGAGAAATAAAAATATACCATGAAAAGAATATACACAAATATTTGCAGAATTATTCATAATATTCAAATGTGAAAATACATAAGTCCATCAACTCATGAATATGTAACCCAAATGTGGAATATTCATATGGATGAATATCGTTCAGCAATAAAAATGAGGTACTGATATATGCTACACATGGATGAACTTTGGAAACATTGTGATAACTGAAATAAATCACAAAACACTACATATGGTATTATTCCATTTATATATTATGTCTCCATGGGCAAATTTCTAAGGACATAAAGCAGTGGTTTCCTAGGACTGGGGCAAAATGGAAGCATATATGTAATTGTTACTACTGGATACAGGGTTTTTTTCATAGGGGATAAAAGTGTTCTATAATTAGAATGTGGTAATAGTTGCACAACTAACATAATTGAATTGTACACTTTAATGAATTGTATGATATGTGAATTATATCTCAGTATACAGTTAAGAGTCACAGTCTTTTGTAGTCTAATTATGGAAGTTACACTCCATCAAATTTCTTTTGATTCAAAGGAGGGCAGTAGGTCTAGCCCACACTGAAGAGGAGGAAATTTCAAAAAGGCTGTGAATTCCAGAAGACAAGTATCAGTACAACTGTCTTAGAATTCTACCTACTATACAACCTTTGCCTTTAGTATCAGGAAAAAGTTAATAATGATCATTCTCACCATTTCTATTAGGTTGCATCTCCTATATATCTTAAGCATAAACTTTCATATATAGGAATTGTTCTATATTTGAACTTTAAAGATCCTCGCCTACAAGAAATCACACATGCAGAACAGTTCATGGTATACAAGAATACAAGATCCACTTAAAAATTCTTACCTCTTATTATAAATTAGAAAATGATTGGACTCTCTAAAGCAGAGTCAGCAAAACACAGCCATCTCGATCTGCTAAGCACATGGTGGTAAACCAAGAGGGAGTTTTCTATTTTAAATAATTGGGAAAGTCCTGGGGACGTGGCTCATTGGTAGAGTGCTTACCCTTGGTTCAATCCCCAGCACTGAAATAAATTAATTTGTTAAATAGCTGAGGGGAGATGTAAAAAACAACAATTTTGTGACCCATAAAATTTACATGAAGGTCAAATTTCAATATCTACAAATGAGTTGTAATTGTAACGCAGCCAAACCTGTGTTGCCCATGCCTGTTTTCTCTATGATGGCAGTATTGATTGGCCCTTACAGAGACAGCATAATCTCCAACACTTACTACCTGGTCTTTCACAGAAAGTTTGCGAACCCTGCTCTAAAACCCATTACCTTCCCTCCCAAAGCCAGGATGGCTTCTGTATTCAGAAACCGGCTGTGTTGGTGGCTGCCAGGTTTGGATCCCTGAGGACAATGCCTTCTGGGACCAGGGCAGTTCTCATGGACACAGCCAACAGCGGCAGCAACAGGGGTTATTCTGATAATATCTTGCAGCCTCTGCCTTTCACTTGCACCCAGCCCATGTGCTTACAGCAAGCCAGGGGACCTTCTCTGAGATCTCAGTAAACTTTGATTTCTACTGGGGATGCTGCTTTATGGAAATTTGGGCCATGTGGAAAACTGAAGGAAAAGCAGAGATTCTAAGTTTGAATTCTAACTGTGCCTTATCATACATGCAACCACGAGAAATTTGCATTAGTATGTATGGGTCTGGGTTTCTTTGTCCACAAAATGGGACTAATGAGACCTGCTTGGAAAAAAAAATTATGATAATTAAGAATACTATCGGCAAAATTTCTGCAAATCATGCAAATAGTAAACATTCGATTAAAACAAGCTATTAGTATTCATAAGTATCCGTTCAGACAGTATCAGGGCAAAGAAAAATAATTCCGAGTAGCCTCTGTGGTATTACTGTATTTCAGCTCTAAGTCCTTAAAGATCTCAGGAACCGAGAAATGGCGCAGAAGTACAATTAATTAATTCAGAAAGACAAGGCCAGGAAGCCCCTGATCAGCTCTTTCGTCTTCCTAAGTGATTTATTGGCCCCTTATGCCAGCTCTGTTCTGAATCCAGCTTTATAGGGACCCTCCCAACCACTTTAGGCACCTCTCACTCAGATACCTGACTCACTTTCCAATCTCAGGCAGTCTTCATTGTTTCTAGAGCACTAAGGTTAAGAGCCAAGATCTCAGCAAGTTACCAAGGAAATAAAAAGGTTTTAGGAAAAAACATCCCCTGGAAAGGGTTCCTGAGAGCAGCTCACCCATAAAGCTTGTTTAAGAAGAAAGCCAGGCTCAATCTCAAGTGTGAAAAAACTGGATTGTCCATGGCATTATATGTTTATTCATGTTAAAAATCCTTGATAATGAGGATAAAACATGAAATTGTGAGAGTCAGAATGACTGTAATTAAAGTGAAACTGGATTCAGTTTGCTTTCAATTTAACTAGGTATAAAATTAGATTATTAATGTATTGAAACATGACATAGAAAATTAGCCCTGCTGTTAATTCTTGGTATCTTACATTAGGAGCCCTACTTAAAAAGAGTAGAAGTAAGTGAGACAATTATGGTAACATTATTTCAAACAAAGCAGGGCATCACATAGAGAAAAATTATAGGTCCTCATTTCTGTGGAGGTGGTGGTGGGCTGGGAATCTGCAGATCCCGAGGGCTGGGAAGCCCCGCCCCATGCACACGGCCAAGTGCCTCCCACAGAAACACGGGTAGCCGGTGCTGAGATGTTCCCACATGCATCACCTGCTAGATGCCTGGGAACTGAGTCCGGGCATCAGGTCTGCAGAGATGCTTCTACATTTGTTCTTCCTCAGAGAAGTCTAGAGGAAAACACAGGCTCTCTTTGAACTTCCGTGCTTCATGGATTGAGGAAGAGTTGATGGCCTTTTATAGAGCCCTCAAAAGACTAAGAAATATAGAACAATAACAGCACTACTCAGCAGTCCCCTGGAGTTCATTTGTGCGAAGATCTAGCCTACTTTCCATTTAATCTATAAAACATCCTGTGGGGTCTTTAACATGTTTCTCTTCATACATGAGGAAGCTGAGGCTTAGTGAAATGAAGTGAGCTCCCCTGTGCCACAATCAGCAATTGACAGTCATTTTCAAACATTATCTGCAAAACCTGATTTCTTTGTCTCTGTGTTATCGTTTGCCCTTGGGCTCAGTTCACCACTTCCTTGACACAAACTCACCCTCACCCTTATAATACATGGTGGTTTTATTTGCCTACAGCCAGACCACTCTGGTGTTGGATCCCCTCAGATCTCAGAAGCTAAGTAAGGTCAGGCCTGGTTAGTACTTGGGTGGGAGACCACCTGGAAACACCAAGTACTTTAGGACTGGGAGAAGCACTTGACAACCCACTCTCAAAAATCAATCAGCCACTGAAAACCCTATGAATAGCAGAGAAGCACTAACAATACTGTTTTGCCTGTTGTACATAGGGCCACTACATAGGGACACCAACTCAACGGCACCTAACAACAACAACAACAACAACCCATGTTTCAGGGAGAAAAGAGGAAGGATAGTTTGCCCACAGTCCAAGTGGCACACAGGGCTTCCCTTTTTCTTGTGTTGCTCTTCTGAGCAAGTAGGAGTTAGATGGCTTTGTTAGGGTTCGAAGGTAAAAAGGTCCCCCGAAAGTTACCATGTTAATGGCCTGGTTGCCAACTGATGGGGTTAGGAAAAGTGATTGCATCCTAAGGACCTTCGTAGTCCACTGATGAATTCATAGCTGAATAGACTATTAGGAGGCGGGGCTTGGTTGGATGGAAGTAGGTAATTGGAGGCATGACTTTAAAGGGCGTTTCTTATCCCTGACTCCTTGTCAGCCTCTCTCTGCCTCCTGTCCACCATGACGTGGACAGCTGTGGCATTCCACCAGGATGTTTTGCCTCACCACAGGCTTAGAATCAAAAGAACCAAGTGATCATGGAGCAAAACCACTAAATCCACAAGCGAAAATAAATCCTTCCTCTCTTGTCAGGTATTTTGTGACAGTAAGGAAAAGCTAACTAACACAGGGTTTGCCTCATTAGGAAGATCTGTGCCTGATGGATGAATTCAAGGCACACCAGCAGTCCAGACCTAGGATTAGGTTCTGCCTTCCCCACTTAGCCCTTGTATAACCTTGATGGAGTTACCTGCCACCATATCCTTGGCATTCTCACCTGTAAAACAGTCCTATTGGTGATTTTCCCCCATATGTCTGTCAGCTTTTCGTGCTGTGGGGGCTTGTGTGTTGCTGAAATCTATGCCACCAGCATTTCAGATGCCAGCAGGGCCACCCAGGCTGGACAGGTTTTAACTCAGCCTTCCAGACTAAGACAGACTAGGAAGAAGGACCCGGCAACCCACTCCCAAAACATTTAGCCATTGAAACCCTGTGAATAGCAGAGAAGCACAGTCAAATATAATGCTGGAAAATGAGCCCCATAGGCTGGAAGGCATTCAAGAAACAACTAGGGAAGAGTTGCCTCCTCAAAGTAGAGTCAATCTTAATAATGGGAATGAAATATAGCCCCTGGGCCTCCTTTTGCTGATGTGGCATGACTCAAAGTGAGCGCAAACAGTGTCTGCAATATTGGGCTCAAACATAAAAAGATCATGTGCAATGCAATGTTCGGTATTGTTTTGTTCTGCTCTACTTAAGGTTGCTATGAGTTGAATCCAACTCAACAGCACCTAACACCAACAACAACTGACGATTTTATGGTTGGTTTTCCTGGCTCAGGGCAGATCTGATAGACTCCTGTATTTTTCCTCCTAGCCACACTCTTCATCTTGCCTGGAGATTAGGCCAGACACCCTATATGGAGAGGTGAGAGATCAGCATCTCCGCAGCAGGCCCTGGGCTCTGAAATTCAACACCGTTACTTCTCCTGAAGGACATTTGGCTGCCTGGGGGTCTCCAGCACAGGAGGCAACAGAGGCCCAGGGAGGCCAACTCAAGTCTTCTCTCTGCTTGCACCGGCTCCATTTCCATGTTGACTCCACTGATGCCTGTGGTCGGCATGAGATGATGGTGTGACCTGATGCAGTGGCCTCTTCCTAGAGTGTACAAATCAAGGTGACTTACAACTCTCTCCTCAGCTCTCCCCTCCTCCTGCCTAACTCCACCCCTCCAGGATTTTCCCTAAAGTAAGGATACAAATGGTGACCCCCTCGCTCTCTGGACCACTGCCTCTCTTGCCTTTCATCTTCTCCCTTGAACCTGATAGGCCTACCTTTCCTCCCTCCTTGGTAGGGTGACTTCTCCCAGGTTGTGCCCTCTTTATCAATGTCCCCAGGGATTCCAGGCGCAGAGGATGGCTGGAAGTCCGATTGGGAAGAGGACATAATATTAGCATAATATGCTGTTTTGAAAATAGTTACATTATATACTTTATGCATTTAATAATCATGGCACCCATTTGTCTCTCCCTTCTTTCACAAGGAAACCGAGTCTGTAATCCTAGCACTTGGGAGCGTCAGGTAGAAGGATGGCCAGCTTTAGCTCCATAGTAAGACTCTGTCTTAGAAAAGTAAGGAGGAAACTGAGGCCAGGATGGCTAGATCTGTTGCCTGGGTCACACAGCAGTTGACCTATTTTGTCTAACTGCAAAGACCTTACTTCTTCCAATCCATTGCCCTGCCTCTCACCACTGGAGATTGTCAAGCAGAGGCCAAACACGCCCTTACATGTCTTTTATTCAGGTGGTTAAAGCATTAGGAATTTGGACTCCATGACCTCTGAGATCTTTCTAGAGCAGAAATTCAATGATTCTGTATTTCTGCTTCTCTGTTTGTGAGTTTGCAAGATTCCAATGTCTCTGTTCTCTTTCCTATTTTCCATTCAAAGGATATCTTAAAAGGCTGAAATAAGTGAATTGGGCCCCCTTTAAAGCTCTCTGAAGGACCCTACAATTGCATCATAGCAGCTACATAATAGTCCTGAGAGGCAGTTTTCTCCATAATTCACTCAGTGTGCAGGGTCTGGACAAGAGATACATAATTTATACAGGCAATTACACATCAATTGGTTATTAAAAGTACCCTCATTGAGATGTACTGTGTCGAGGACACAGAGATAAATCTGGTTCCCCAGGTAACAGGCTCTCGTTCGCAGACAGAAGGCAAATTCTCTGATTCTGGATTGGCATAACTTCTCCTGACCCTATTCTCTTTGCCTACAGCGTGGTGCTCTGCCTGTGTGGGGGTGGCTGAAGAAAGCCTTGAGGAAGTCACAGTATGAAGACTAGCCCAGGATTTTTCTTTTCCTAGTTAATTATGCATTCACCCCAAAATTCATTCTTTCATCAGTCCATCCACATAAATAGTAAGTATTGATACTGACTCCTGTGCTAGATGCTGAAGGAGACATAAGAACGAAAACAAAGTCATCTCTCCTTTGAAGAGCTGTTTAGTGAGGAGAAACAGACAAACAAAATTGCAAATATTCTGAAAGTACAGAAAGGGAGAAAAGTATAAATGAAAATGCAGTGGAGAGAGTCATTTGTTCTCTCCGGGGCAGCTAGGATGGGTTTCACATAAGAGATTAGAGACAAGCAGAGACCCAGGATAATAAATGGAAGTTCCCTATAGAGTGGAAAGGCTGTCTGCAAAGAGGGACAAGAGTGAGCAAAGGCACGTGGCTGTCCATCTAATTAAGGATATACAATATATCTGGATGGAATAACTATATGACACTCTGGTGCACTTATATTTCTGGTCAACCACAAGTGGAGAGCTATTGAGTGATTCTATCGTGGAGAGACTGGATTGGATGTATCACAATCTTTTGGAGGAGGTTGTTGTTCATTAGAGTTTTTTGTTTATTTTGCAGTACTCGGAGGTTGAACCCAGGGCCTCATGCATACTTTGCACATGCTCCACCACTGAACTATACCCCAAACCCCTTTTGATTTTATTTTTTTTTGTCTTGAGACAGGATCTTGTTAAATTACATAGGCTGCCTCTGGCCTTCAATCTGTGATCCTGAGTTGCTGGGATTGTAGGCGTGCACCAATGTGCCTAACCCATTCTTTACAGTTTTTTTAAGTTTTGTCTTTAATTGACACATAGTAACTTTATATATTTTTCTGGTACATCATGATGTTTCAGTGCATGTACACATTGTGTGATCATCAAGCCAGAATAGTTAGCATATCCAACATCTCAGACATTTGCCATTTATTTGTGGTGAGAACATACACAACCTTTTCTTCTAGTCATTTTGAAATATATATTTTGAAAATACTTTCTTCTATTTAACTACAGAAATTTAATTCAGCAACTCTAATACTGGACTTAAGAACCAGTACTTTAAAAGCCCTCCAGGTGATTGTTTTGAAAATGGGACTCAGACAACACTCAAGAAAAACTGGGTTAGTGTCTACCTATTCCCTTCCCGAACTCTTTTATATGGCTGGACTGGATCCTTGAGGCCTCGTTTAGTCATCAACTCCCAAGCAGTTTTCTTAATGTCATGTAGTCAATTGTATCCCCAGAAGAGCCTATGTTTTTCCAGTTGTGTTTCAAATTTGGGAAGATGCCCAGATACACTGACAGTCCTTTGGCACCAACTCCCAGTGAGCTTTCTTAGAAATGTGACAGCAGTGAATTGAGACCAGGCACTGCAGAGGTGCAGGAGAGCAGCCACCTCAGTCTACACCTTGTAAGCTCCACCTGGAACTCCCATGAGGGGGCAGATAGAAGGCCAAGGGGGTGAACATGCTGGAGTGGAGAGGGGTAGCCCTTTGCAGAGCATGGTGTGTTAAGTTTAACAAAATGGTAGACAGGGTTCATTAAACAACCTATGAGCAAAATATATTGAACATTGCTATGAGAAACACATATTATGAGGCACCACGGGGATTACAGGGAGCTATTATAATCTAGTCGGAGCTGACGCCAGACACATAGGCAAATCATCACTATAGTAATTTAATAATCAAATAATAGATTTAGCTGCTCCTGATAAGATTGATTAATGGCCCAAAAAGCAATTTTTAGTGATGATTTCATTTCTTTAAGTACTCAGAAGAAAGAAACTATCAAGAATTCACGCCGGGCGCAGTGG
>VMDO01001575.1:191509-201885 GCA_007922755.1 Pedetes capensis
GCAGCTCAGTGGTCCAGCACTTGGAAAGCATGCAGGCGCGAGGCCCTGGGTTCAGTCCCTAGTACCACAAAAAAAAAAAAAAAAAAAAAAAAAGAATTCACAAAAGAAATGGTACTCATTCCCTAGGAGCTGTTGCTATGAAAACGCATTACTTTGTAGCTTGTTTGCCCCTTGCTTTTATTGCTCGTCAAAGTAAGAAAAGAGGAATTAACGTTTGTCGAATGCTTATTATGGGACAAACAACAAGCCAGATGGTTGCTGCGTGTATGGGTTCACTTTCCTTTCTCCAGGTCTCAGTGAAGTTCGTGTGATTATGATTCATTAGAGATGTAGAAGCTGAGTTCCAGGAGCAACACTCACCTGACCCCGGCTCATCACCTGGACAGTAGTGAACAAGCTGGAACCACCCACCCTGTCTCTTCCCCTCCTATTCTGCTGTCTCCACCAGTGGCTTCCTTGGGCAGTGTCATTGGCATAGCTAATCTAGGTAAATCGGAGGATGTGGAGAATCTCTGAAATTCTGTGCATCCGTTCTGCAGTGAGAACATGGTGTGGAACACAGGAGGAACTCTGTAACAAGTCACTGGCTTGAACTGACTTTTTTCTTTTCCCTTTCTTTTCTCCTCCCTCCCTGCCCCCTCTTTCTTTCTCTTTGTGGAATTAAGGGTCAAACCCAAACCCAACACACTATGCATGACAGGCAGGCACTTTACCACTGAGCTGCATGTCCAGCCCTGCACTGAAATGATATATAATAAATATCCACTTATTCATTGTTTTACATAATAAATATTGCACTCCCTATACTGTCCCAGAGGCTTGAGTTATGGGAGGTAACAAAATATTTTAAAATGTTCTGTGCCCGTGGAATTTCCATTCTAGATTAGAGAAACTAACAGAATACTGAAAATGCCATAAATAAGTAAATATTTTAGGAAATTAAAGAACTATGAAAAAAGAAATAGTGACATCAAAATGAATCATGTTATTGTTCAGCTTTATATAATAAGAAAGCCACACAGGCCCAATTTAATTCAAAGAGAAAGAAAAGATGCAGACATTTTAGTGTACCTGTTACCTTCTTTCCCAAATATACATTTCTCATGTTTGAAATGATAAACATCGCTGATGGACCTTCTAATCACTTTTATAAATGTCTAGATTGGGAATCATTTGCTTATTGGTGTTATTTTTTCTGTACCTCAATTAATCATCAAAACGTTGTTATTGTTGTTGGGTGCCTTTGAATTGGATCTAACTCATAGTGACCCTCATGGGGTTTTCAGTGGTTGATTGTTTCAGGATTGCTTCAGGAGTGGATTGCCACATCTTTCTCCTGTTTTTACAGCACTAGGGATTGAGCCAAGGGCCTCAGAGTGCAGCGAGGCACTCTACCAACTGAGCTAAACGAACTGAGCTGTACTTCAGTGTAAGAAAATCATAAACAAAAACATGAAGGAAAGCAACCAAGCAAGCAAGCAAATAAAGAAAGAAAGAAAAGGAAGAGAGAAAGAAAGAGAAAGAAAAAGGAAGGAAGGAAGGAAGGAAGGAAGGAAGGAGAGAAAAAGAGAAAGAAAAAGAAAGGAAGAAAGAAAGAAAGAAAGAGAAAGAAAGACAGACAGAAAGACAGACAGAAAAAGAAAGAAAGAAAGAAAGAAAGAAAGAAAGAAAGAAAGAAAGAAAGAAAGAAAGAAAGAGAAAGAAATAAATAAATGAAACAAAAAGAGAGAAAGGCAGGCAGGCAGGCAGGCAGGCAAGGAGAGAAAGAGATAAGAGGAAGAAAGAAAATAAATGTGAAAAGTCAGTGAGTAGGGTTCAAATGCATTTCCCAAACTAGCCATTCCTTTACTAAAACTCTGTCCTCTTACTTCCCTGGCTGGGACTGAAAGATGAGGCAGATCTTATCCCATGTGTAAAAGATGGAAGGAAGCTAGTGCATTGAGACACTGTGCCAATACAGTACACTCATTTAAGACTTACAGCTTACTGTCAAGGATATTTTTTTTTCCAGAAGCAGTTGCTCCGATAACCTCTGGAATCATGACACCTCAATCTTGAGAATGGAGCTAGTTCCATTCACTGAGTGATTGCCCAAGGGCAGAAGAGGCCTGATATTCTCATCTGCACCCTTAGATGGGTCTTGTGCAAAGACTCTGTGGAGGCTCAGCTGAACAGAAACCTTCCCGGTGGACAGAAACTCGGAGAGAATTAAGAGGAGAAAATGAGCCAGGTCCCATGGCACATACCTGTCACCCCAGCTATTCAGGGGCTGAGGCAGTAGATGCACATGCCTGAAGCCAGAGGCAGCCTGTACAACTTAGACCTTGTCTCAAAATAAAAAGTGTAAAAGGGGTTCAGCTCAGTGATGGAGCACTTGCCCAGAACTACGGAAAAACTCTAATGCAATGCATTAAAGTGAGGTATTATTTCCACAAGCAAATGCCCACAGATTTTTTTTCCCCAGATGGGGAGATGGACCAGCTTATATGGCCGTGGGCTCAACCCCCAAGTACTGCAAAAATAAATGAGAGAAATTGCATCTGGAGCCAGGGTCTTTTCATAGAGCCAGGAAAGATGGAAGGTATTTTCATTTGCAGATCAGGGAAGAATCTGCTCTTCGGTTTACCCGGTGCCTGGAGCATTGTGAGCCCCACCTCTCCAGAAACTGGTCATGTCCCCAGAGTGTTTCTTTAAGGATACACAAAGAATTTATAATGAAAGCTCAGAAACTACACTACATACGAAAGGAGCAAAAGGAGAGAAAGCAGCTGATTTTCCCCCCTGAAAGTCTCCTGTGGTTGCAAAGAAACTCGATTAACGTGAGAAGGTAAATCAGAATAATTCAGTCTTCTCTGCCATTTCCTTGTAGCTGTCCTCCCAGGACTGTTTGTTGCCAGGTGTTTTTGAAGAGCAGGCTCCCTTCCGGGCCTCAGATCCCTTTCATCCCTCCCAGCACTAGGCTAAGTATGCTAAACGCACTGGGCAGATGACAGACACATATCACAGGCCCTAAGGTAGGAGGTACAAGGCAACAGCAAGGCCAGGTGGAGGGATTCACGGTGGCCTCTGTGTCTGGAAACCGTCTCTGTCTTCTTTGGTGTCTTCTTACTTCTATTTCTACGTCATCTATGGAGCTGAACACAACCACACCTTAAGAAAGGAAAAGGAAAAAACGAAAAGCAAAACAAAACAAACAAAACGCCTTTCTTCACTTAGACCTACTAATCATTTCCTTTCCTGCCTTCCATGACTTTTGTTTTCTCAAGGATCCTGCCAAGAGAGCCGCCTGCCCTCCCTACCCTGACCCTTCTTCTTACCCTGCTCCTATGACCCCCACTCACCAGGGGTCACATTTCTCTGGTTTTTTAACCAGTCACTTTTCTCTGTTTTTTATAGCACCCTAAACAGATAACTGGGGCTGGGATTTAGCTCAGTTGGTAGAACACCACTCTACACTCTGTGAGGTCCCTGGTTCAATTCCCAGCACTGCAAATATAGGAGAAGGATGGGGCAATCCACTCCCAAGGCAATCCTGAAATAATCAGCCATTGAAAACCCTATGAGGGTAGGTAAGAGTCGGACATGACTAGAGGGCACCTAACAACAACAAGAAACACGCGACTATCCTATGCAAACCCTCAGACATTGGAAAGCAGTAATTCAGACATTGCTGTCAAAATCTGAAGCAACCTAAATTTCCTACATGTGTGATGGTGAGTTTGCACATCTGTGTAATGCACAGAGCAACTAATCATGAATGTTTCAAGGGTCTTACAAAAGGCTTCAATCAGCACATATTTTTCAAACAAATCTTAGAGTATTTCTTTTCTTTGTCACTACCGTGATGTTCATAGCCAACATTGATGGTAACAGAGTCCCTTAATGCCATGTGTGGTCAAGTCTTTACTTCACACCACTGACCTGCTGGTACCATGTTGCTGTCATTCTTGTTATTGTTAGGTGCCATCGAGCTGGGTCCAACTCATAGTTACCCTATGTATAATAGAGCAAAACACTATCTGACACTGTGCCAGGCACATGATCTTTTTTTAGGTTTAAGCCCACTGTTGTAAACACCACATCAGTCCATCTACTTAAGGAGCTTCCTTTGTTCACTGACCTGCCACTGTGCCAAACATTGTGTCCTCCAGAGATTGGTGCCTCCTGACAACATGTCAATATTAATAAATAGAAGCCCTGTTCTGTCTTTCTAAAACTTTCCTCTATCAGCCATACCTCCTTCCCCGTAACCCTTTTTCCTTTTTCCACTTGTCTATGTGATGAGACATCGGCCACTCAATGAGCTGCCCTACAGCCTTCAACATCATTTCTGCGCTGAGGCTTCTCACCCCAAGCACCCTAATTGTTCATTCTCACTTCTCAGCCTTGAGAAGAGACCCAAAATATTCACATCAAAGCTTATTTGCCTCCATCCTTTGCTGTCAAAGGCCACCCTCTAACTCCAAATATGCTTGAATAAATAAAAGCTATAGCCAGAGGTTTTGCTTCTGTGACCTTCATGCCTGAGCACCTAGCAGAAAAACTGCTATTACCTGCTGCCCTTAAATCACTGTGAATGTGGCCTTCTGCTGAAGCCGTTGCCCTAAAGTGTAATTATTTCTTGTGTCTTAAAGTTCCCTCTGACCATCGCTGTCTCCGCTTACTTTTTCCCCCTTGAGAGCTGTACTTCTTGGAAGAGAAACAAACCTCGCATTTGGGGGTGCAGCAGCTGTCTGTATAGGACAGTGTGAAGTTAAATCAGGGATGACAGCACCTTGAGCAAAAACATAAAATGGCCCCATAAATTCCCAGGAAAAATACCTGGGAAATGTCGCTAGGTAAGCCCCCTTGCAGCTCAGGGAATCCAATGATTTTGCCCCATATGCACACCGTTTTATTATTTACAAAGTGTTCCCTCCAGTTGTCCCAGCTGAATGATTGTATCCAGTACATGCATAATTATTATCAACTTTACAGATAAGGAAACCTGAGCCCTGGGGAGGTTTGGTGATGCACCTGAGGTTCCAGACTGGCAGATCGGACTGGGTTCTCTGAAAAATGAAAACTGAGGGTCCCTAATGAAAGCAAAACAAAACACAATGGAGAGTAAAAAGAATTTCAAGATGGCAACAGCAAGCATTAAACCAAGTGTGGACCCCAGAGCATGAGGCCATGTGACACTCATGAAGCTCACCCTGCAGCTAGATGGACATGGACAGGATTCCAACACAGACCTTTGAAATTCCAACTCATCCTTCCCACTGCCCTGCTTACACTGAGCAAGCACTACTTAAGCAACATGTTGTTGTTGTTAGGTGCTGTGGAGTCGGTGTCTGACTGATAGCAACACTACGTACAACAGGCAAAACAGTATTGCTGTTACTTCTCTGCTATTCATAGGGTTTTCAATGGCTGATTGTTTTTTGGGAGTGGGTTGCCGGGTCCTTCTCCCAGGCCTGCGGCACCTGGTATTCCCAGGCGGTCTCCCATGCAAGTATCAACCAGGCCCGACCCTGCTTAGTTTCCAAGATCTGATGGAATTAGATGCCATGGTGATATAGCAAGGCGATGTACATCCTGGTTTCCTCTACTACAAACCAGATACTAGAACAAATAAACATTGCCCCTTCTTAGTCTCTCATCTTCAGTTCTATGATCTTTTCCCCCTAGATCCTTTTTTTTCTTTCTTTGTAGAACTTGGGAGTTGAATCCAAGACCTTGCAAACACTTTACAAGTGCTCTACCACTGGGATGCCTCCTTTGACCATTTTTTATCTTGAGCAGGGTCTCATTAAGTTATGCCAGCTGTCTCTGACCACAAACATGCTATCCTCCTGCCTCTACTTCCAAAGTCACTGGGGTTAAATGTGTGCACCACTGCACCCTGTTTTTTTCCCCTAGATTCTTGAGTGCTATCAGACAACTATATTTATAATGATTCTGAAAAGGAATGAGGGGGAATCCAATGGATGGATTTCTTTCTATTTTTAAGTTGTTAATGTATCTTCCATTTTCTAAAAATCTCCCACCTCATATCCACCTTCCCCTCCTACCCATATTTTATCTATTCTTTAAGACTGATCATTTTAAAAGAAAGCTGGGTGTGGTGGCACAAGCCTATAATCCCAGTGACTCAGGAGTCGGAGGCAGGAGGATCCCAAGCTCGAGACCAGACGCAGTCTGTGTAACTTAGTGAGACCCTGTCTCAAAAAGAAAAAAAAAAAACATGGGCTGAGCGTGCAGCTCAGTGGTCCAGTACTTGCAAAGCATGCAAGTGTGGAGCCCTGGGTTCAAACTCCAGTACTGCCAAAAAAAAAAAAAAGAAAGAAAGAAAGAAAAGAAAAAGAAAAGAAAGAAATGAAGGAAGAAGAAGAAAGAAAGAAAAAGAAAGAAAAGAAAAAAGAAATGAGAGAAAAGAAAGGAAAAGAAGAAGAAAGGAAGGAAGAAGGAATGAAGGATGGACGGAAAAGAGAAGAGAATAGAAGAGCAAAGCAAAGCAAGGCAAGGCAGGCAGGAAGAAAGAGAAGAGAGAGGAAACTAAAGCAGCTCTACGAGACTCCTTGCTGGGCAGATGGCTCCAGACCTCCACTTCGACTCTATTATCCACCCGCAGACTTCACTCCAGGGATGATGCACTCTGCAATTTGTATGGCAAAGACACATTTCTGAAACCAAACTGGTTATTATTGCCAAGGCTCCTGCCTCAAGCAAACGTCTGAATGTTTTTCTCCCTGAAATCTGAACATATTCATCAAACTGTGTTGTACTCCTGGACTTGCAATTAATCATGGCTTGTTTCAAGCTTTATTCATTAATACCAAGGCCAGGGACCCAGTGGAGGCCCCAAATTTAATCTGCAGTATTTTTAAATTATTATAATCTGCTAGAGGAAGAGCTGTTGGATTTTAAATGACTTTAAAAAATTCCAACAGTGCCAAGAATGCAAAGGAATCATATGATCGCCTTGGTGAAAGGGGACCCTGAAATTGCCTCCTTTTGCTGTGTGAAGCGACAGCTGGCCAGCAGAGGGAGCGGAGCAGGGCTAGAAGCACCTGCTCTCAGGCTGAACACTTGGTCATCAAGAGATGGAGAAAGAAAACCTAACAGAGACCAGCAGGCAGCTTTGGCCCATCACAAAAACCAACATATGAGAAAGGTAGCTTCCCAACGCAGGCTGATCCACTAGAACTGGGGGGAAAAGATCATGTCTCTCTTCCTCGTCTTCAAGGTACTCAGTGGGAAGAAACCCTGAGTATGAGCTCCTCCCAGTAAGAGAGAGGGGATTGTTCAAAAAAAGGTTTCCAAAGGTTAAGGAAATTGTTCAGCTGAAATTACACCCAGTGGTTCACAGTCAATCCAAATAGAGTGGAAGACAGTAGAACTTGTAATCTATGTTTTCTGGGATTGTTTACGGAAGAGGGCAGGCACATCTCTTTGTCTGATGAATATTTATTTTCACAACTCAAACATAAGTGGTATCTTAGCCATAATTTATATATGCATATGTATATTATGGGAGAAAGATCTGGTGGTCTACTCCTAAAAAAAAATCTGGAAAACAATCAGCCATTGAAAACCCTATGAGGGTGACTATGAGTCAGACTGACTCAGTTGGCCCCTAACAACAACAATGTAGATGTATGTTTCTTCCTACCACTGCCTTGCCTATTAGATTAATCATAAAAAAAAAAACTTCTGATTTTGTAATGAGCCACAAGAGGATAAATGGTCCCAGGTTATTAGTGGAACAATTCCAAAATATCCCAGAAAAGTAGAATTTGTACATAAGTGCTTATGTGTAAAGTGCTCTGAAGGGGTGACTTTCTAAAATGCCTAGCATGGTTTAAACAGCCCTAAACATCTCGTCTCTGATGGGAACTATAGACCTGTTTTTCAACACCACCTGTGCCTCTTCAACCATTCCAAATCCCTGCACTCCTACACACCTGTATTTGTGTGCCATTGGAGATTCACACATGGTGCTCTCTTAGCTTTGAATCCCATCAGGATTCTATTTATACTTCAAGACCCATACAAGATTCCCCTTTACTCTGAAGCTTTCTGTCTTCCAAAAGTAAGTGTCCTTACTCAATGATTGCTCGTGTTTTTGTGGTTATGTAGCTGTGACCTTGTCACACTGCTTTCTAAATAAGATGCATATGTTTTTCATTACTATACATGTACAGCTACTTTACTCATGTGTCACTTAATGACTGAAACAAGTTCTGAGAGATTAGGCAATCTCATCACTGTATGAATATCATAGCCTATACTTGCACAAGCCTAGATAGTGTAGGACAATCAGTTGTCACGGTTCATTGAGACAACCAAGAGACAGTAAGCATGACATGAGTGGGGTTGCTGGGGGTGTAAAACAGCAGGCTGATGTACAGTAAGTTTTATACATGTATGTGTATGGGTATGCATACATACAAATACTGATTACAAACTATAGCCAGACCCCACAGTGCACATCTGTTATCCCACGTACTCACAGGCTGAGGCAGGAGGATCACGAGTTCAAGGTCAGAGGCAGCCTGTGCAATTTAGAGACAAAGTGTCTCAATAATAATAATAATAATAAGTAAAAGGATCTGGGGGGGTACAACTCAGTCTTAGAGCACTTGCCTCACATGGGTTTAAAACCCAGTACTGGGAAAAAAACCCTAAATCATAGTAAATTCATAAACCAGTAATATAGTTGACTATTATTATCATTAACAAGTATTACGTACTGTGTATAATTATATATGATATACTTCAGTATCACTGGCAGTGTGGTTGATTTGTTTATGCCAGCATCACCATAAACATGTGAGTAATGTGTGGTGCTATGATGTTATGATGCCTGCAGTGTCACTAGGCAATAGAATGTCAGTAGGTGAGAGAAACGTTTCATCTCCATTATAGTCTTCTGGGACTACTGTTGTATATTCAATACATCATTGACCAAAACACGGTTATCTAGTATATGACTGTAATAAATTATGATACAAAATGAACAGATAAACAGATATAAACATATAAGTCTCTACCTTCAGGCTTTAAGATGCCAATGAGCTGTGGTGCTGTCTTTTCCATCTTTTCTGTACGCAGTTCCTAGGGCAGTGTCTGCGACGTGCTAGGTGTTTGATACTTATTACTTGAATGAATCACTTGAATGAATAAGAAGAGGTCACTCTGGGTCTGGTCTTATTTTATAAAAGGAAACTGAAGCACTAGCAGGGCAAATTACTTGTCTAAAGTCACACAATTAATTATCAAATACATTTGGCATAACTCCAAGGCACAGAGTGCTCATTTCCTTAGGTAGGCAGCCTCAGACAAATTTCTGTTCTTTAGAGCTACAGAGTCTGCCCTAAACCTAAACCACACAGTCACAAACAAGACAGGACCTGGAGGGGAAGGCAGAGAATAAAGAATCTTTAGGTCTACTTGTTGTTTGTTGTTGTTAGGTGCCATCCAGTCGGTATCCGGCTCATAGCGACCCTCATAGGGTTTTCAATGGCTGACTGTTTCGGGATTGCCTTGGGAGTGGATTGCCAGGTCCTTCTCCCATTTTTGTGGTGCTGGGAATTGAACTCGGGACCTCAGAGACTGCAGCGCAGCACTCTACCAACTGAGCTAAATCCCAGCGCGTTAGGTCTACTAGGGGTGGGTAATATGCAGACCTATAATTAGAGCCCAGAGTCAATGAATTTGGGGGATGCACTGCACAGTAAGAGACAGATGGACAATTCACGTAGGTTGAAATCCCTAAGTTATAGTCCTGTCTGCACCCCTAGCTCCATTTCTGAGACTCAATGAGAGGTTTAGATAAAAAAAAAAATCCCTAATTGTAATGCGTTAAAGTGAGATATTATTTCCATATGCAAATGCCCATGGATTTTTTTTCCCAGATGGGGACATGGACCACCTCACATGGTCTGTGACTATGCACTCTGGTCCAAACCATGAAAGCACATTTTCTGGGAGCTAAGGACAGAGCCTCCTGCTCTATAACAAAATCACAATGCTTTCAAGATTGTTAAGGTCTTGAAATCTACACATTTCTAACAGAATGTGCTTTGGTTTTGGAGGCTAGGGAAGAGAATTTCATTTCCAAGCAAATTTTAAGGGTAGCAGATGCTGGTGGTAGATGGTAAATGTGTGCATTTTCCCCTTGAGCTGTTTAAGAAGATCACATTAAAAGGGGGGAGGGAAGATAAGAATGAGGTCAATATAAATGGACTAAAAATCGCATGTAATTGTTCTAACAAGATAGAAACAAAGACCACTACAGGAAAAGTTTCTATCTTAAACAGAAATGGAACCCAAGGACATATAGAAAAATACTATATAGTAAAAGATAGAGAAGACTTGGATGGGAAACTTAG
>VMDO01001576.1:0-48448 GCA_007922755.1 Pedetes capensis
AAAAAAAAAAAAAAAAAAAAGAATCTGGTTGAGAGTGCAAGAATCGGAAGCTCGTCCTCACATGCCCCACTCCTTCTCGTCCTGGCCAGAGAACCCCAGAGCCTGGACCCAGGTAAAGCACACGCACAAAGGAACCCACTCCTGCAGTCAACATGCGCCTGGCTTGAGGGCAGCCCGCTGGGAAGAGAGCAGACATAGAGCGTAGAGGGAAGGCAGCTCTTGGGGGAAGTTAGGGCAGCCGGCCCTGCTTCTCAGCAGTTTTCAGGACCAGGCAGAAAGGGGCTGATCTTCTCCAGCTCAGATCCTGAAGCTTTTTAAATCCCCCCAGAAGACAGGCAAAGGTAGACTCCAGAGAGGACGTGGCTCAGAGACAAACCTCAGACACATCGGGCTCCCGCCTCCCTACACCCCAGTCTTAGAAAGGGGATCAGAGGACAAAAGCTAAAATTGAATCAGGCGCAGCCCTGGAACTGGCTTGGGATTACTGAGTTTAGGATATATGGAGAAGAGAAAGTAGGTTTTTTTCTTTTCTGTTTTAGGAAAAAGGTTTCGATCTACAAGCTACCCATACACCTGTCTTTTTTGGAGACAAAGGGCAGGTAGAAAATTAGGAAGTCAGGAGGTTTTTGTTTTTTTAGGATTTGTTGCTGGTGTCTGAGTTTGTATTATATATGTGAAAGGGCCGAACCTCAAAGCAAGTGTGTAGAGCTGAAATAATCGGGGTGGAAGGAGAAAAAAAAAGCGCAGGCGGGGCTGTGGTGCGAGGCGGGAGGCGCAGAGGCCCTGTGGGTTTGTTCATCACGCATTCTGCTATGCCCAGGTGGTGCAGGATCCTAGCGCTTGTGAGCGCTTGTTCAGAGCTTCTGGCAAGGGGTGAGCACGGCTGCAGCCTGCACATTCCAAAGAGCTGCCTGGCTGTTTGGAGCCGGGAGACTGGAGCCGTCCCAGGGGCTGGGAAGCTCCTTGTCAGCAGGCAGCTCTGAGCTGTCCACTTTCTCCCAAACTGGCCCCTTCCAGGGGGCTGTCGTGGGGACTTGCTCTTAGGGTCCTAATGAGCACCTCAGTTGGTCTGCAGGATATATCCTCTCATAGCTCCCTTGGGCTCTCTCTGTCTCTCTCCCTCTCTCTGCCCCCACGTGCCTGTCAGCTTGTCCTGGTGCGGAGCCTTGCGTGTTGCTGTGGTGCTGACAGCTATGCCACCAGTATTTCAGATACCAGCAGGGCCACCCATGGTGGACAGGTTTCCGCTGAGCTTCCAGAGTAAGACAGACTTGGGAGAAGGACCCCACAGCCCACTCCTGAAACAATCAGCCACTGAAAACTCTATGAATAGCAGAGAAGCACTGTCAAATAGAGTGCCGGAAAATGAGCCCCCCCATGCTGGATGGCATTCAAGAGAGGACTGGGAAAAAGTTGCCTCCTCAAAGCAGAGTCGACCTCAATAATGGGAATCGAGTAAAGCCTCCAGGACCTCCATTTGCCCTCCATTTGCTGATGTGGCATGACTCCCAATGAGAAGAAATGTAGTGGCCTCAAACATAAAAAAAAAAAAAAAAAAAAAAAAAAATCATGTGCCTGGCACAGTGTTTCATCCTGTTCTGCATAGGGTTGCTGTGAGTCAGGCCCAACTCAACAACACTGACCCCACCACTACAACATAGGGTTGCCCATCGGTATCACTGGGGGACTGGTTTCAGGACCTGTTTAGATTCCAAAATGTGAGCATGCTGAAGTCTTCATATGAGATGGCACCCTATTTGCATGTCAGTTACTCATGCCTTCCCATGTACCGTACATCATTTCTACATTACATATAAGATCTAACACGGTGTGGAATCTATGTAAACAGTTGTTCTCCTGTGTTGTTTAGGGAGTAATGGCAAAAAAAAAAAAAGGTACATATTCAGTACATTTCTTTCAAATGGTTTCAGTCTGTGGTTGGTTGAATCTATGCCTGCAAGAACCTGAAGCTAAGGAGAGCCATCTCTCTTTGTGTATACATATGTGCATATATGTATATGTGTATATACTAGGATGCCAAAAAAGCATACACATTTTAAGAGATTTTGTCTCTGTATCGCTTTCAAAGTTGAATTACAATGGTAAAATCCACTTTGAGCTTCTCTTATAATTGCAGAAGTCAAACCTGACTTGTATTTATCTTTTACTATCCATATATATTGAGTGGTACAATTTTAATACTTAAAATGTGTATATTTTTGGCACCCTCTGTATGTGTATTTGTATATAGATACACACACACACACACACACACACACACACACACACACACACACACTCCTAGACCTTGCCATGTGGATATATATGTTGTTAGCTACCATCAAGTCAGTATCCGACTCATAGCGACCTTACATACAACAGGCAAAACACTTTGTCAGTGCTTTTCTGCTATTCATAGGGTTTTCAATGGCAGATTGATTTTTGGCAGTGGGTTTCTGGGTCTGTCTCCCAAGCCTACAGCATCTGGTGTTCCCAGACAGTCTCCCATCCAAATACTAATCAGGGCCGATCCTGCTTAGCTTCCGAGATCTGGCGGGATCAGATGCCACAGTGCTACAGCTGCAGGTGTTGATACATATTGTTGTTGTTGTTGTTGTTAGGTGCCGTTGAGTTGGTATCCAACTCATAGCGACCCTCTATACAACAGGAAACACTGTTGTCAGTGCTTCTCTGCTGTGCATAGGGTTTTCAACGGCAGATTGATTTTTGGGAGGGGGTTGCCGGGTCCTTCTCCCAAGCCTACAGCTTCTGGTGTTCCCAGGCGGTCTCCCATCCGGGTACTAACCAGGCCTGACCCTGCTTAGCTTCCGAGATCTGACGGGATCGGATGCCACAGGGCTATGGCTGCAGGCGTTGATACATATAGATGTAGCTTATTCCTTTTAACTACTGAGTAGTATTCCATTGTGTAATTATACTACATTTTATTTATCCATTGCTCAATTTGTGGAAAGTCAGGATACTCCCACTTTGGAGATAAGAAGCAATGCAGTGCTCAATATCTTTAATGACCTCTGGTGCACCTTTGAGGACTCGGATCAATAGCTAAATGAGGAAGGGGGTGGGGAGGAGGTGCATCTGCAACGTTCCTAGCTTTTGCCAAATTCCTCTTTGTAGGAACACAGAACTGTCCCATTTCCCCACCCGTCATAGCCAAAGGTCTCTTATCGCGTCATCTGAGTTTGACATTCCTGCTGTATTTCCATGCTTGACAGGGAACTTGAGTATCTTTCCACGTTCCTCAGCTATTGAGTCATCTGGCCTCCCTCCACCCCCATGTTGTTGTTGTTGTTGTTAGGTGCCGTCGAGTCGGTATCCGACTCATAGCGACCCTCTATACAACAGGGGAAACACTATTGTCAGTGCTTCTCTGCTGTGCATAGGGTTTTCAATGGCAGATTGATTTTTGGGAGGGGGTTGCCAGGTCCTTCTCCCAAGCCTACAGCTTATGGTGTTCCCAAGCAGTCTCCCACCCAGGTACTAACCAGGCCCAACCCTGCTTAGCTTCCGAGATCTGACGGGATAGGATGCCACAGGACTATGGCTGTAAACCATCCCACCCCCTTAGAATTTGCCTAATGAGATACCAGCTGTTTTTCCATTCAGTTGTCTTTTCCTTATTGATTTAGAGCAGCTTGTGAGATATTCTGGATACTAATCTTTTTTTTTTTTTCTCGTTATATAGGTTGCAAATATCTTCTTTCAATCCATGCATTGGTTTTCAACATTGAAGTTGGTGTCTTTTGATATGCAGAAGTTTTGAATTTTAATGTAGTAGAATTCTCCTTTTCCTTTGTGGTTTATACTTTTAAATCTTATTCAAGGAAGAAAACACTCTAACCTCAATATTAAATATTTTTCTTTTTAATTCACATTTATTAAGGTATGATTTATCACGGGGTTGGGCTTAGCTCAGTTGGTAGAGTGCTGCTGTGTGCTCTCTCAGGCCCTGGATTTGATTTTCAGCATGGCAAAAATGGGAAAGGGCTGTGGCAATGCACTCCTGAAGCAATCCTAAAACAATTAGCCACTGAAAACCCTATGAGGGTTGCTAGGAGTCAGACCCAACTCAATGGCACACAGCAACAACAACAATTTAAACAAAGTAAAGTGCATTCATTTAAGTGTAGAGTCTGATGCATTTTGACAAATGTATACAACCACATAGCCAGTCCCTGAAAAAAATACATAGGTTTCCATGGCACATCCCCTGCTCTCAAGAATATTCCCTCATGCCCTTGCCCAGACTCCCTTCCTGGGCCATGACTAACCTGCTTTTTGCCATTCTTTACATTTCATATAAATGGAATAAAACTGTAGATATATCATGTTGGCTTCTTTTGCCCAGCATTGTACTTTTAAGATTCATCCATGGTATTGCATATACTATTAGTTCATCCTCTTTGTTACTAAATAGTATTTCATTGTATGGATATACCACAGTTTGTTTTTCCACTTCTCTGTTATTTGGGCTATTTCCAGTTTTCAGCTATTATGAATAAAGTTGCTGTGGATACTTGCATACAAGAATTGGTATTGATAAAATTTTTCCTTTCTCTTAGGTAAATACTTAGGTATGGAATCTCCCAATCACATAGTGAATGTATGTTTAACATTATAAAAACTGCTAAACTGTTTGTAAAGTAATTAAAGCATTTTAAAATTCCTCCAGCAATGTTGTTGTTGTTGTTAGGTGCCGTCAAGTCGGTATCCGACTTATAGTGACCCTCACAGGGCTTTCAATGGCTGACTGTTTCGGGATTGCCTTGGGAGTGGATTGCCAGGCCCTTCTCCCATTTTTGCTGTGCTGGGAATCGAACTCGGGACCTCAGAGATTGCAGCACAGCGCTCTACCAACTGAGCTAAATCCCAGCCTTCCAGCAATGTATTAGAGTTCTAATTACTCCACCAAAACATGGTTTTGTCAATCTTTTTGATTTTATCCATTTTACTGGGTGTTTAGTGGTATCTTATTGTGGTTGTAATTTGTTTGTTTGTTTGTCTGTTTGCGGTACTGGAGGGTTGAACCTAGGGCCTAACACATGACAGCCACATGCTCTACCACTAAGCTGCACTCCAAGCCCCATTAAAAAAAATTTTTTTTTAAATCTTGAGACAAGGTCTCACTGAGTTGCACAGGCTGCCTCTGGCTTCAAACTCCCAATCCTCCTACCTCAGCCTGCTGAGTTCCTGCAGTGATAGGCACGAGCCACATCACCCTGTGTGTGATTATAATTCATATTTCCTGAATAACTCATAATATTGAACATTCTTTCATACACTTTTTAGTCTGTGAAATATCTGTTTAAATTTTTGCCCCTTGGATTATTTGTCTTCTTATTATTGAGATTGTAAAAGATGTTATATAAGCCTTTTGTAAGGTGTGTGTATTGAAAATATTTCCTTCTATTTTGTGCTTTGACTTTGTAATAGTATCTTTTAAAGAGCAGAAGTTTCTTAATTTTGATTAGGAAAACTTACCAAACAGTGCTTTGTGTCTTATTTAAGATGCTTTTGCCTACTCTGAATTTACCAATATTTTCTCCTATATTTACTTCTACAGGTTTTATAATTTTATATTTCACATTCAAGGCTATTAATCCATTTCAAGCTAATTTTTGTGCAAGGTGAAATCGAGAGTTGAAGTTCATTTGCTCCATACGAATGTCCAATTCCTGCGAACATTGTCATTTTTCCTGGTCAAATAACTCTGGCACCTGTAACCACATAAATGTTGGTACGTTTCTGAACCTCTATTCCGATCTACATTTCAGAAACCATATTCACTAAAATATATGTGTATCCTGACACCAATGTCACATTCTCTTACTTATAGTTTTATGTTTGAGTCTTCCAACTTTGCTCTTCTTTCTTTCAAAGTTGTTTGGGATACTCTAGGACTTTCCAGTTCCATGTGGATTTTACAATTGACCTGTTAATTTTAACCTAAACAGAAAAATCTACTGGTGTTTTGATGGGATTGGTTTGAATCTATAAATCCACTTGGAAAAAAAGTTGACATTTTAACAATATTGAGTTTTTAATCTGTGAACATAAAATATCTCCACTTATTTAGATCTTCTGTAATTTTTCTCAATTATATTTTATGATTCCAAGTGTAAAGGTCTTGCATATTCATGTGGAGTTTATTTCTATATAATTTCATGATTTTAGATACTATTATAATTTTTGAATCACCAATAATGCTCTGTCTTGATGTCTATATTGTATCATATTTATATAGCTACTTTGGATTTCTGGTAAGTATTTACATATTTATTTTTTATTTAAAAATTTTATCTATATTCTTACATGGTTCATAATCTCATATTGCTTTGTGTGTGATGATGGGTTCTTACTATGTTGCCCAGGCTGAGCTCAGAATCACCAGGCTCTGCAGCTTGCTTTTTTATCCAGTTTTATAATCTCTGCCTTGAGTATTTAGATCATTTTCACTGAAAGTAGCTACTACTATGGCTGAGTTTAAGACCGTGATCTTGTTTCTTTTGGTTCCACCTTCATTGTTCTTTTGTCCCTCTTTTGGCCTTCTTTTGGATTAAGGATCTTTTGTATTATTCCACTTTGCTGTTGACTGATCAACTATACTTTTTCATTTTGTTTTTAGCCATGCTCTAGATTTTAGTGTACTTGAGGGGTTGAACCCAGGCCCACTACACATACTTTGCAAATGCTTTATCCCTGGGCTGTATTTTTTTTATTTTTTATTTCAAGACAGGGTGTTGCTAAATTGCACAGGCTGCCTCTGGTCTCAAACTCGAGATCCTCCTGTCTCAGCCTCCTGAGTTGCTGGGATTACAGGCATGCGCCATCATGCCCAGCTACTTTATACACGTTTAACGCATCATAGTCTGCCTGTATATATTATCACATTTCATGTGTGACGTGTGAACTGTGTAGTAGTGTGCTGCCTTTTACTTCCTCCTGTCCTTTGTAGAGTTGTTATCATATAGTTTAACTTCTATATATATTACAAGCCCCAAATGGATTCTACCATTTTGCTTTAAATAATCAATTTTTTAAAGATTAAAAAAAAAAACCCCACAAGAAAAGGAATGGCTTATATTTATCCACCTATTTACCATTTCTACCTCTCTTTCCTTCCGTTGGTCTAAGTTTCTATTCAGTCTCATATTCTTTCAGCCTGAAAAATGTCTTCTACCTTTTCTCCTAGGGACATATTGTCTGAAATGCTGAAAAAACAAGTCAACTTGTAATTCTATAGCAGCAAATGTAATCTTCCTTCAGCACTTACAAATGTTTCATTTTATTCTTGACTGCATTGCTTCTGATAACTCAGCTTTAACGCTTATCTTTTGTTTTTACCTTCGAGACAGGGTCTCATATAGCCCAGGATGGCCTCCAACTCGCAATCCTCCTGCCTCAGCCTCCCAAGTGCTGGAATTACAGACATGTGCAGCATACCCAGCTTGAACTCTTACCTTTGTAATCCCCATATGTAATGTGCCTTTAAAATTTTTTATTACAGTGTCTATTATGGTAACAAGTTATAGTCAGATGCCTTTTATGAGGTTGTATCTGTTGACTGTTAAGTGATTAAAAATATAGTAACCTGTTCGTAGTAGTTTAAAGATGCATTTGAAATTCGGATGTGATTAGATTGTGCTATTTAGACAATAAACTCACCTTGACCCCCAAACATTTGAAAATATAGTTACTTTTAAATTTCCTCTTTATTCTCTGTTTTTAGCCATTTTATTATGATTTCTTTGTGATGGCCCTGCTTTGGAATTGTTGAAATTCTTTGATCTATGAGTGAAAATTTTTCAGCAGTTCAGGGAAAACTTAGACTGTTATTTCTTGAAAAAAAAATCCTCCATCACTTCCTTCTGTATCTCCTTTTATAGGTATCGTAGATTGCTTGATGTAGTCCTATAGCATTGAGATGCAGGTCATTCATTAAAGTCTTTTATCTTTCTGCTTCTATTTGCTTCTATTCTATATCTTGCATTGCTATATCTTTAAACTTAATATATGCATATGCTATTTATATATGTATATATATATGTATATATACATATATGTATGTATATATGTATGTATGTATATATATGATGTCCTTTTTTCAAACTTGCCAATTCTTTTTGTATAGATTCTATTTATCTTATCATTATCCCTGGTCTTTTTATCACTTATCATTTTACGTCACTTGGGTTATTTTCCATCATTTTCTTGGTCATTTTATTTGGTCATAAGGTCATTGTTGTTGTTAGGTGCTATCGAGTCATTGTCCAACTCATAGCGACCCTACATACAACAGGCGAAACACCTATTGTCAGTGCTTCTCTGCTATTCATAGGGTTTTCAATGGCAAATTGATTTTTGGGAGTGGGTTGCTGGGTCTATCTCTCAAGCCCATAGCACCTGGTGTTCCCAGGCGGCCTTCCATCCAAGTACCAATCAGGCCTGACCCTGCTTAGCTTCCGAGATCTGACGGGATCAGATGCCACATGGCTACGGCTGCAGGCCTAATAGGATCATTAGTTTTACTTTCTTGAGTTTTTGAATTTTTAATCAAATTTTACAATTGACAGAGTTGTACATATGTATGAGGTGACATGATATTTTAATACATGAGTATATTATACCATGCTCAAAAAATTTTGTTCCTTCCCACCTTTATTTATAGTCCTTTACAACCTGTTCTTTTACCTTGAATTCTTTTTTTTTTCAGTACTGGGGGTTGAACCCAGGGCCTCACATCTGCATGCTTTGCAAGTGCTGGACCACTGAGCTGCGCCCCCAGCCCATTTTCTTTGCTTTTTGAGACAGGGTCTTGCTAAATTACACAGGCTGCCTCTGGTCTCAAAATTGCAATCCTCCCACCTCCGCCTCCCGAGCCACTGGGATTACAGGCATGTGCCACTGTGCCCGGCATACCTTGAATTCTTGAAGTGCTATCCCTGTATGTTGTACATACTAACTGTCCTTCATGATGAATAATTTCATCATATACTTTTTTTTTGACACTAGGTCTCACTATGTTGCCTAGGCTGGCATCAATTTCCTGGCTCATGTCATCCTCCCGCCTTAGCCTCCCGAGGAGCTGGAATTACAAGCACATCCCACTGCACATACCTTTTTCATACATGCATTTTGTTTGTTTTGGTTTTGGGTTTTGGTTTCTTGTTTTTTTTTATATCTTAATTTATTCTGTACAGTTTAAAGTTAAAACATACAATCCATGGTTGCTTTAGATATAGAACTGATCAATTTTAAGACAAAACACTGATCATTTACACATACTCCTCATCTCTAAATCTGCATCTTGTTATACTAAGGCACTATTAACACACACATTTTAATTCCTTATAACCTATTCATCATGCTATACACAGCTCCTCATCTCTGGTCACCCAAGCCCATGTCTCCTATTTCAGGAAGATGATGACTACCACCCCAGTTCTTGGCCCCTAGCTCTGCATTTAGTCTGCTTGGTCCTCCAGCTGGAACTCAGGGATTTAATTTTCTTTTGTCATTGCATATTCAATCATGCATTCAAAATGCTACATTGATTACTAGGATAAGGTACTGTTATTAAATTTCATCTGTTGTTTTGGTGGGTTTGTAGCAACCATGGGAGTTCTCTGCTGCTGAGATTGAAGGCTCTTTGTTGGTCTTTGATGATCTTTAATGATTCTATTCTAGCTTGAGTGTAACTTCTTATGCATGCAACCCTGAACCCACATTCATGGTTCACCACTCAAAAAGGCCAGTGACTTGAGGACCAATGGGTGGGGCAAGAGAAAGATTTATTTGCAAATCTATCAAGCCAAAGAAGATGGAGGCTATCACCAACAAAGACCATCTTCCTTAGGGGTGGCACAAGTCTTATATAGTGAGAAGAATATCAAATAGGCAGGCACCATGGTAGTCACAAATTTGGGGTGGTCTGCTTTTTTGTGGTTCTAGGGATTGAACCCCGTTCCTCAAAAATAGTAGACAGGTGCTCTACCACTGAGCTATGCCACCACCCCCCAATTTTTATTTTTTGAGACAGTTTCACTGCCCCTGGCTTTAAACTCAAGATCCTCCTTCCTCCACCTTCTGAGTTGCTGGGATTACAGGCATGAGCCACTGTGCCCAGCTGGGTGATCTGTCTTTTGCACTTTGCAGTACTTGGGGGTTGAGCCCAGGGTCTTGCACATGCTAGGCAAGTGCTTCACCACTGAGCTGCATCCCTAGCCCCATTTTTATTTTTTATTTTGAGGCAGGGACTTAAAAGTACATGAAATACATGTATGAAAATGTCATAATAAAACCCACTATTTTGTATACTAATAATTAAAATAATTTTTTAAGTCTTGCTAAGAACTCAACTAGAATTGCATTAAAGCTGTAGATCATTTTAGGCAGACTTGACATCCTTACCATGTTAAATGTTCCAGTCCATGAACATAGTATGTCACTCCAAGTGTTTAGGTTTTCTTTTATTTCTTTCATCAACATTTTGTAATTTTCATCATACAGATGCTTTACATGTTTTGTTAGATTTACACGCAAGTATGTAATTTTGTTTGGAGTAGTTCAAATGGAATTGTGGGAGGGAGGTGGTGGTTGTTATTGTTTTTCCTTGTTGTTCAGCATGTAGAAATGCAACTGAGTTTCGTGTGTTGATCCTTTTTTTTTCTTTTTTCTTTCTTTTTTCTTTTTTTTTTTGCAGTACTGGGGGTTGAATCCAGGGCCTAGAGCTTGCGTGCTCTGCAAGTGCTGGACCACTGGGCTGCATCCCCAGACCAGTTTTTTTTTTTTTTTTTTTTTTTTTTTTTTTTTTTTTTTTTACTTTTTGAGACAGGGTCTCACTAAATTACGCAGACTGCCTCTGGTCTCGAACTTGCAATCCTCCTTCCTGCCTCTGCCTCCTGAGCTGTTGGGATTACAGGAGTGTGCCACCATGCCCAGCTTGTGTGTTGATCTTGTATCCTGCAATCTTAGTGAACAACCTAAGCTTTAAAAAATTAATTCTGGGAGGTCTTTTGGTAGGCTCTTTGGTATTTTCCTGTAGACATGTCATCAGCAAATAGAGACAGGTTTATTTCTTCCATTCTAACTTGTATGCTTTTTATTATTTTTTCTGCTTTCCTTCTCGTAGTGGCTAGAGCTTCCAGTACTATGTTTAATAAAGGTAGTAAAAGTGGATGTTCTTAAACTGTTTCTACCTTAAAGGGAAACCATTCAGTCTTTCACTATTAAGTATGATGTAAACTGCAGGGGTTTTTACTAGATACTTTTTTGTGAGGTTGAAGAACTTTCCCTCTATTCCTAGCACACCAAAAGTTGTTACCATAAATGGTGTTGAATTTTGTCAAATGCTTTTTCTGCATCGATTGATATGAATATATGACTTTTAGTCTTTAGCCTGTTGGTATTGTGGCGTATAACTGCTTTTCAAATGGTGAAACAACTGTTTATACTTTTAATAAATCCCACATTGTATATTGTTCTTTTAGACATTTCTGGCCTCAATATGTTAAAATTTTGCTGAGGATTTTTGCATCCAAGTTTATAAGAGGTATTGGTGTATAGTTTTCTCTTTTGTGCTGTTGTGGTCAGGTTTGGGTACCAGGGAAATAATGGCCTCAATGAAATGTGTTTGGAAGTGATCACTCCACTTCCATTTTCTGAAAGTGATTATGTAAACTTTGTGTTTACAAATCATTTAAAACATTCATTTCTGGATGTTTACTAGAATCCTCTAATGAAGTCAACTGGGCCTGGAGATTTCTTTTTCAAGAGCTTTATAATTATAAATTTGATTTCCCTAACAGTCATAAACTATTCAGATTATTTTTTTTATCTTGGCCAAATTTTATAATTTTTAATGAATGGGTTCATTTCTTCCAAGTTGCTGAATTTATAAGCTTTAAATTATTTGTAGTCTCTCATTAGTATGCCCCCCACTTTTTTGCAGTACCAGGGAGTCGACCCAGGGCTTGTGTACACTAGGCAAGTGCTCTACTACTGAGCTGCATCCCAAGTTCCTTCTCTATTTATTATATTGTGGCAGAATCTCACTAAGTTATGCAGGCTGCCTCTAGCCTTGAAGTTAAGATCCTCCTGCGTCACCTTCCCAAGTTGCTGGGATTACAGGTGTGCTCCATAGTGTAGGGGTCATTACTATCCATTTAACGGCTGCAGAACTTACTGCAATATCCATTGTTTCATTCCTGATACTGATGATGTGTATCAGACCTTTCCATCTTTGTCAATCTTGCTAGAGCTTTATCCATGTTGCTGATCTTTTTGAAGAACTAGACTTTGGTTTAACTTTACTGTTTTCTTGTTTTCAATTCTGTTGATTTTTGTTCTTGTGTTTATTGTACCCTTTATTCTACTTTCTTTGGGTGTAATTTTCTCTCCTTTTCTAAGTTCTTGAGGTGAGAACTTACATAAGACTTGGAATTTTTCCTTTTTTTCTAACACAAGCATTTTAGTGCTATAAATTTCCCTCTCATCTCTGCATTAACTGCACCTCACAAATTTTGATATTTTGTCTCCTCATTTTCATGCAGCAATATATGATTTCTAACTTCTTTGGAGACTTCTTTGGCACATGGGTTACTTAGAAGTATGCTGATTAACTTCAAAATGTTTGGAAATTTTCTGTTGTTTTCCCATTATGGATTTCTACTTAGATTCCATTATGGTCACAGAACATAATCTATGATTGCAATAATTTTTAATTTGTTAAATGTCAGGGTCCATTTTCTGTTGTTACAACAAAATACCCAAGGTAGGGTAATTAATGAAGATGCTTATTTGGTTCTCAATTCTGGTGGCTACAGGATCCAAATAGCACAGCCCTAGCAACTTGGTGAGAATTTCCTGGTGTGTCACAATATGGTAAAGGAGAAATAGCCATATACAGAGGTGCATGCAGGTTGTGTGACCTGGCTTTATATCATTCCGCTCTTTAGAGAACTAATCTCCTATGGGACCAAATCCACTCTCAAAAGACAGCCCCCATGACCTAATTACTGTCCACTAAGCCCTATCTCTTAAAGGATCTACCACTGTAGGGATAAATCTAGAAAATAATATGGGGCCAAGAAAGGAAGGGAGGAAACACAGTCTTGAGTCTGCTTGGGTCGAGGCGTGTTTAGCCCACCTTAAGTCCTGAGGC
Source organism: Pedetes capensis (assembly GCA_007922755.1). Lineage (NCBI taxonomy): Eukaryota > Metazoa > Chordata > Mammalia > Rodentia > Pedetidae > Pedetes > Pedetes capensis. Next base: position 13,184 of record VMDO01001576.1, read on the forward strand.
ACACCTGGGACTCTTTTATGACTCTGTGGCACACTGGGTTTGAGTCTATGAGGTCGAGGCAAGATGGCTCCTGCGCACTGTAGTCGGGGTGTGTCTCTCCTTGAGTTTCTTGCTCCCTTCTCAAATTTTTTGCTGAGCCATATGGTGCTGATTGGCTAACCCAAAATGTCATGAAAACATCACAGATTCTGATCGGCTAGGCTGAAATGCTTATAAGCACCGTGCACAGGAATAGAGTTGAGTTCTGGGGTTGCCTCCCTGAAGGACTCTGGGAGTGGTTGTGTCTCTATTGCACTCAACATCAGTGGGGTGTGGGGTTCCAAACCTGGGCTAAGGAGCCCCACATACCACCTCACCACCACCATACTAGAGATCAAGCTTCCAACACATGAGCCTTGGAGGACAAGCCATAACCAAAACATAGCATTAAGGTTTGTTTTATGACCCAGGACATGGTCTATCCCAGTGCATGTTTTATGGTCACTTGAAAATAATGTGTTCTCTGCTGCTGTGGCATGGAGCATTCTGTAAATGTCTGTTATATCCTGCTGATTGTTGGTTTTGTTCCTTTCTTATACAGCATATCCTTGCTGATCTTTTTTCCCTTTATTTATAAATGTTAGTGGAGTACACAGTAATAACACTTTTTCTATTTCCATTATGCAACTATTATGTCACTTTGGGTTATATTTCCATCAACTTACATACTTTACAGAACCATTTGATTAATATGTAATAAAAAATCACATGCATTCATGGGTTATATTCTCATTGATTTTTTTTCTTTCCTCTCCCCTGTTTTTCCCCTGTATTCATATAATTGCATCATATATTTTGAGATTTTCCTCTCCCTTTCTTCCCCTCTACTTTGAGCGAGAACATATGGTATTTCTCTCTGGGATCAGGTTTGTTTTCTTAAGATGATGTTCTCTAGTTCCATCCATTTTGCTGCAAATGACACAATTTCATTCTTCCTTATTGCTGAATAATATTCCACCTGATTCCATCAGATCTCGGAAGCTAAGCGGGTCAGGCCTGGTTAGTCCTTGGATGGGAGACCATCTGGGAATACCAGGTACTCTAGGCTTGACAGAAGGACCCAGCAACCCACTCACCCCAAAAATCAGCCATTGAAAATCCTATGAATAGCAGAGAAGCACTAACAATAGTGTTTTGCCTGTTGTACATAGGGTTACTATGAGTCAGACACTGACTCAACAGCACCTAACAACAACAATGTTCCATTGTGTTTATATATCACAATTTTCCAATCTGCTCCTCTATTGATGGACATCTTGGTTGATTCCATACCCTTGCAATTGTGAAGAGTGCTGCATTAAACATGGAAGTGTGGGTGTCCTTGTAGTATGATGACTTATCTTCCTTTGGGCATATTCCTAGGAGTGGTATAGCTGGGCCATATGGCAGTTTTATTTTCTAAGGTACCTCCATATTCATTTCCAAAGTGGCTGAACTGACTTACAGAACCATCAGCAGTGTAAAAGTGTTTTCTTTTCTCTGCATCCTCACCAGCATTTGTTATTATTTGTTTTGTTGATCATGGCCATTTTTCCTGGAGTGAGGTGGAATCTCAGTGTTGTTTTGCTTTACATTTGCCTAACGGCTAGGGATATTGAACATTTTTTCATGTGTTTATTGGCCATTCATGCTTCTTCATTTGAGAACTGTCTGTTTAGTTCCATTGCCCATTTACTTACTAAGTTATTTCTCGTCTTGCTGTTTGATTTCTTAAGTTCTTTGTATATGCTGATATTTTGTCTAGTGTTAAAAATTTCTGAGAGTGGGGTGTTGACGTTCTTAACTAGGATTGTGGATTTGTCTATTCCTCCTTTCATCTGTATCAATTTTTGCTTTTTTGCATTTTGAACATCTGTTTAGTGCACATATATTAAGAATTGTTACATCTAAAAAAATAAAACACAAACAAAAAAATAACAACAAAAAAGAATTGCTAGATCCTCTTAATAAAAGTGATATTGAGCCTTTTATCAATAAGCTATGCCCCTCTGTGTATAGTAATTTTCTATGCCCTGAAGTCAATTTTATCTGCTATTAATATACCCATCTTACTTAAAAAAATAATGTCCACACACTGTATCATTTATTTATTTATTTATTTATTTATTTATTGCAACACTGGGGGTTGAACCCAGGACCTCATGTGAGCATGTGAGGCATGCTCTAGCACTGAGCCACACTCCAAGCCCCCAATAAGATAGTGTCTCAATAAGTTGCGCAGGCTGGTCTCTGACCTTGAACCTGCCATCTACCTACTCAATGGAACTAATCTTCTTAACAACCACAGTCTCTTCATCCACAACTCTAAACAGGCTCTTTCTCTGGCCAGACTACACATTTCCCAAAGAATTTTTCTCTTCTTTTTGCTTCTTTTTCCTTATTGTAAATCTGTCTAAAAACAGGCAGCAATAACCATGCCACATCCTCAGTGCTATGCTGTTTTGAAATGTTCTCTACCAAATTAATTGATCCATTACTTTTGAATTCAGCCTCAGTCAAATTTTTAGGACATGTACAAAATGCAGACAAATTCCTTGTCAGAATGCAACATAAAGGTTCTCTAGTCCAAGTCCCACACGTCCTCCTTTCTGACTGAATCCTCACGAGCACAGTCTGCTTTTCTGTTGATATTCTGGTCTTCCAAACTTCTACCAGAACTGCCCATTAACTTCTGCTTGCAGTATTCTAGGGCTTCTCTAGCCACATCTTCAAACTCTTCCTGATTCCTCCCACAAATTGGTTCTAAAACCTTAAGAACTACTTGTTCAGGTTTAGGCATAGCAATAACCCCACATCTTTGGTACCAATTTTCTCTACTAGGTAGCTTTTGTGTTACTGTGACAAAAATGCTTGACAGAAAAATATAAAGAAAGATAGGTTTATTGTGGCTGATGGTTTCAGAGGAATTCAGTCCATATTGGTGGGGAAGGCATGGCTGAGCAGGCAGAAGGGGCCATGTAGGAGGACAGCTCTTCCCTTTATGGCAAACCGGGATCAGAGAGAGAGCACAGAACAGGGGCCTGGGTAAAACCTTCAAAGGCCCGGCTCCAGTGACCTACTTCCACCCCAAGTTTCCACTTCCCAAAGTTCCACAGCCTCTCAAAACAGCATCACCCACTGGGAACCAAGTGTTCACACATGAGCCTTGGGGACATCTTACACTCTAACCATAACGGACTTTTAGCATTATCTCTACAATTTTATTTTCATGTAATGGAAGATTAATGGCTATGAGTGCAGTTATCCAACTTCATTTTAATGTTCTGCAGCAGAGTAGGATAGCTATGGTTGACGTCAATGAGTTGTATATTTACAAATAGTGAGCACAGAGGCTTTTGAATGTTTCCAATACAGATATGATAAATATCCAGGTGAGATAATGAATATGTCAATAACCCTGATGTGACCATTACACATCATAATATGTATTGAAAGGTCACACTATACCCCATCAATATGAACACTTCCTATGTGTCAGTTCAATTTTTTTACCTTAAATTTTTTTTTTTTTAGCTGGGCATGGTGCCTTACACCAGGAATCCCAGCAACTTGGGAGGTGGAGGCAGGAGGATTGCAGGTTCGAGGCCAGATGCAGCCTGCATAATTTAGTGAAACCCTGTTTCAAGATAAGAAATAAAAAATGGGCTGGGGGTGCAGCTCAGTGGTAGACTACTTTCAAAGCGTATATGGGGCCCTGGGTTCAACTCCCAGATACCACAAAAAGAAAGAAAGAAAGAAGAAAGATAGAAAGAAAGAAAGAAAGAGAGAGAGAGAAAGAGAAAGAAAAGAAAAATTGTGTGCTGGTGATCGAATGCAAGGCCTCCTGCGTGCTAGGTATATATATACACAGATATATAGCCTATCCCCTAGTTTTTAAGAAATTGTAGATACACAACATACATCTGCTCTTCGTGCTTAATGTTTTGTAAGAATTCTTTTCTCTTTCCATCCCAAACAATTTAGGCCAGAACTTATCAGGTGGCGCTGAGCAGGCCAGGCAGCTGCCCTGGACCAAGGTAGAGCTTGTTACCCAAGAGAAAGAAGGACGCCTGGCTGGGCTCACATCTCGGCGCAGCGAGGAGACAGCTGGGCCTGGGTAGGGGGAGGGAATCTTCAGCACCCGGCTGTGACTCCATGTGTCAGAGCCGGAGCCGGGTGAGGAAGGTGTCTGAGGGGTTACAGGAGGGCGACAGCAGACTGTTCTAAGGACACGAGAGCCATGTTTCTTACTGCTGAAAAAAGCGATGCACATAGAAAGGGGAGGACAGCAGGCTGACAGTAGCTATGTGCTGCAGGTTGGAGCTGGACGCACTGGTGTGAGTCCATGATCTCCTTGAAGCATAGAAACGTAGACACGAAGCCAGGCACAGTGGCACCTGCCTGTCATCCCAGCTATGGATTGCAAACTCAAGGCTAGTTGGACTATGTAGTGAGTTCAAGTCCGGCCCGGGCAACTTTGTGTCAAAAATAAAAGTGAGAAAGGGCTAATGATGTAGTTCAGTGGGAGAGGATTTACTTAGTGCACAGACCTGGGTTCAACCCCCACACTGACAAATAAAGAAATATAAACACCAATATGCATAAAATCATGAGTGTGTTTCCATGCACACAGGTATTCCCTGGTGCTTTCCACTGAGGGGGTCTGGAAGAACTGACACCCCAACAGCAAGGGGCCTCCCTCATCTACTGAATTCGAAATACTATTCTTCAGCAAAAGACGCCAGAGTTCCTTGTAGGAAGAGATTGGGTCAGGGAAAATACAAAGTGATCCTGCAACGGGTTGTGCCAGGAACCAAGGAGGTACTCAAAGAAGGATGGGAGTTGGTCAAGAGACACAAAAATCAACCATAAGGGGCTCCTGCTGGCAATTGAAGCCTTGAAATAAGTAATGAAAATACCAGATTATAACCCATTGAAAAGAACAGAAATTAATGAATGAGGACTATGAAAACAATAGAAATTAATTAATGATGAGAATGTCAGCAACAATTAAATGACTAGAATGTCAACAGGTAAGTGAATAGATGGAAATGTTGATGAAGAACAGGAGAAATTTACATAGTTTCAAAGTAGCTACCACCAAGTCCGTATTAATTACAAAAAGGAAAGAAGTAACTTCATGGAGAGGGAGCTCTGCTAGACAGCACCTTAGTTTAATAACCAAGGTGGACATCATCAGTGCATTAGGCAGCTTTCCATCACTATAATGGAACACCTGATGCAGCCTACTTATGAAGAAAAATAGTTTACTTAGCTCATGGTTTTGGAGGCTGAAAGTCCAAATGGACTTTGAGTGCAAACACTGCCACTTGGGTGCTTCACCTCGTGGCACAGATAGCAACGGGTGGAGTGCATTCTCGAATAAGGGATTATATGGCAACCAGGAACAGAGACTAGTTAGAACCGCCTCAGAACTCCAGGGTCCCAGGAGGGCAGCATAATCCCTTTGGAGGGCACACCCCCAACACTACAAGGACTGCCCATCAAGCCCCGCCTCTTGAAGGTTCCAGCCATCCCAACAGGACTGCCCTGAGAACTAAGCATCCTATCACAAGAACTTTTAGGGGAACATTATTAAACCATGTCCAGCCATAGCAATCAGCAACAGGACAGCTGGAAATCATTTGCCACTTGCAGGAATGCGGGGAGAAGACAGGAATGCTCTTCTCATATTCCCACCGAAAATGTATAACTTGATTCTGTTCTCAATCAGGTGAAATTCACATGGCATTCCCATAACCGTTTTTCAAGTGAGCAGTTCTGTGGCAGTTAGTACTTTCATGTGATGTGCAACCATCACTGCATCCAAAATATTTTTCATTACCCCCCTAATAAAGCCCCACATTCATTAAGCACTTACTCTCCTTTCCTCCCTTTGTCCAGCCTTCACCAATCTGCTTTGTGTCTCTATGTTGTTGTTAGGTGCTGTTGAGTTGGGTCTGACTTAAACCAACCCGATGTACAACACAATGAAACACTCCCTAACACTGTGCCATGCCCGGTACTATGCCAGGACTTCTCTGCTATTCATAGAGTTTTCAATTGGTGATTGTTTCAGGATTTTTCTGGGAGTGGGCTGCTAGGTCTTTCTGTCATTTTTGTGGTTCTAGGGATGGAACCCAGGGCCTCAGGCACACAGAGCAGCACTCTACCAACTGAGCAAATGAAATCATACGATCTGCAATCTTTTATGCCTGGCTCTTCTCGCCTTACATAATTTTTTTTCTGGTGTTGGGCATTGAACCCAGGTCCCTGCATATACTAGGCAAGTGCTCTCCCACTGAACTCTACCACCAGACCACCTTACACAACATTTTTGAAGTTCACCCATGTTGTAACATGACCCATACTTCATTCTTTGTGACGGGTGAATAATATTCCATTGTATGAATGTACAGTACATGGTTTATTTTTCCATTCACCCACTGGTGGGCATTTGGGTTGCTTCCCCCTCCTGGATATGGTGAATAACACTGTGAAGAATGCTCACTTACAAGCATTTGTTTGGGCTCCTGTTTTCAATTTTGGGGGTGTGTATCTAAGAACAGAGTTACTGCTCACATAACCCAATCTTAAGGGAAGATATCAGATGATCCCAAATTGCGGGACATCCAAAAAATGGCTGACTTGTAATCATCCAAAGTGTCAAGGTCACGAAAGCCAGGAAAAGACTAAGGAACTGTTCCAGACTGGAGGGACTACAGAGAGATGCTGGCCGATGGCACACACGAGCTTGGCCAGATGCTCTGCTTCTGGGGACGCTGGTAAGGCCGAAGGCCAGAGGAGTGGACGTTCGCAAAGTGTCAGTGATTTCCTAATGTTCATAGCTTAATGGTGGTTAAACATGGGAACACTCCTGTTTGTAGAAAACACACACTAAGATATCTTGGGGGCTGGGGTTTAGCTTGATTGGTAGATGCTGCTCTGCACAGTCTGAGGCCCTGGGTTGATCCCCAGCACTGCATAAAATGGGAGAAGAACTTGGCAGCCCATTCCTCAAAAAATCCTGAAACAATCAGCCATTGACAGCCCTATGAATAACAGAGATGCACTGACGTAGTGCCGGGCTTGGCACAGTGTTGTGGAGTGTTTCATTCTGTTGAACATAGGGTTGCTGTGAGTCAGACCTGACACAATGGCACCTAATAACAACAACAAGAAGATATTTTAGAGTGATGGAGCATCATCTCAATAAACTACTATGAAATGATCTTCAACCCAGCCCTCAGGAGGCAGAGGCAAGAGGATCATAAAGTGGAGGCCACCCTGGGCTTCAGGTCTCAAAAAACAAAACAACAAAAAAAGATACATTCCCCAAATGGTTTCAGACTATCAGACATTATTATTATTATTATTATTATTACTACTACTACTACTACTACTATTAAAACAGTTTTATTTTTAAGTTTTCCTATAAATTTGAGATTTCTGCAAAAAAATTAATTAGAAAAAAATGAGATCATGTCATTTGCAACAACATGGATAGAACTAGAGAGCATTATATTCAGTGAAATAAGGCAGACACAGAAAGACAAATGCGGCATCATCTCACTCCTATAAGGAATACAAAAGAAGTTGACCTCAAAGTAGGTGAGAGTAAGAGTGGTGGTTACTACAGCGTGAGGATGGAGGGAGGGAAGATGGGTAGTGGCTGGTCAGTGGGTCCCAAGTGATGGTGACATAGGAGAGAGAAGTTCTGTTGTACTATTGCATACTAGGGCAACTATAGGTAAAAATGTACTGCACATTTCAAAACAGCTAGAAGAAATGATTTTGGAAGTTTTTACCATAAAGAAATGGTAACTATTTGAGGATATACATACATACATACACACACACACACACACACACACACACACACATATATATATATATATATATATATATATATATATGTGTGTATATATATATATATGTATATATATATGCGTGTGTGTGTATATATATACATATATATGTATATGTATGTATATATGTATACATATATATGTATATATGTATATATACATATATATTGTATATATATGTATATATATTATATTTAAACATTGTATAGTGAACCAGGCACCATGGCACACTAAAAATAAAAGTAAAAAAAGAGACTGGGGAGGCAGCTCAGTAGTAGAGTGTCTAGCACGTGCAAGGCCTTGGCCTCAAATCCCAGTATTGCTGCAACCCCCAAGTACTGCAAAAAAAAAAGGAAAAAATTATGCAGTGTACACATGTATCAAAACATTACTCGGAAGACCAGGGTCTTGGTGCGTACCGTAATCCCAGCACTTGGTAGGCCAAAGCAGGAAGAGCTTGAGTCTCAGGCCAGCCTGGGCTACACAGCAGGACCCTGTCTCAAAAAAGAGAACAATAAAAAACCAAAAAATCACCTGGGATTCCATTCATATGTATAATTTTTATGTTTTTTATGTATCCATTTAAAAAATTAGATTTATTCAGAAGAACTTAGTTTTTATTTGTTTATATATTTTTTTCAAACAACTTAATCATGGGAAACAAACTAAATAGAAGGCTCCCAATAGAGAAGAGTTCCATGTCAGTGTTTCTTGAAAACTGAGCTGGGATAGAAAGGGCCTGAGTGCTGCCCCTTAACCTGGCCCCTTTCAAACTAAGATGTCCACAATGCTCCTCAATACATTTAAATCTAAATTTTTTATTAAAAATTTTTTTTGCAGTACTATACTGGGGGGCTGAAGGTAGGGCCTTGCACATAATTTGCAAGTGCTCTGCCACTCAGCTGCACCCACAGCAACCCCACTTTTTTTTTTTTAATGTTAAGAACAAGTCTTTCTAAGTCACACAGGCTGCCTCTGGCCTCAAACTTGTGATCCTTCTGCCTCTGCCTCCCAAATCACTGGAATTATAGGCATGTGCTACTTCTCCCAGCTAAATTGAAATTTTTTAATTAGAATATTTTATCAGATTATTTTCCTTCAAGAGTTGTCCACATATGTTCCCAATTCTTTGTTTTTTTGTTTTTTTGTTTGTTTTTGGTAGTAGGGGCTGAACCCAAGGCCTCATGCATACTTTGCAAGCGCTCTGCCACTGAGCTGTACCTCCAGCTCCTGTTTAACTTTTCATCTTGAGACAAGGTTTCATTAAGTTACGTAGGCTGCCACTGGCCTCAAACCTTTGATCCTCCTGCCTCTGCCTCCCAAGTGGCTGGGATGACAGGCATGTGCCCTTGCGCCCGGCTGTTCCCAATCCTTTACCACCCTCTCTCTTCTGGTCTTCTTTGAACCTCCCTGGCCTGCTCCTTTGGGACTTCTTTGCTGGTCCCTTCTAATCTCTCCTGACTTCTACACATCGAGTGTCCAGGGTCTCTTCTCTTTTCTTTCTACACCCTGTCCCTGGTGGCCTCATCCGTTCTTGGCCTTAAACGCAGCTGATCCACTGAGGATGCTGAAGCTTCTACCCACAGCCTGGCCTCCCCTCTGGTTCCCTGGTCACCTGGCTCTCTGCCTGCTTGGCTTTCCCTCTGCTGGGTCTGTTTAACAGGCATCTCAACCCAACAGGCCCCAAACCAGTCCCCAGACCTGCCATCCTGCCTCCCTCCACAATCCTTGTCCCAGCGACAGGAAACTTCATCCTTCCTGTGTTCAAGCCCAAACCCCAAAGTCCCCAGAGACACTTCCGTCTCTCATTTCACAGCTGCACAGGCGGCTGATCACGCTGGCTCAGCCCTCACCGCGCGTCCAGAGCATCGACCCCTCTCGCCACCTCTGGAGCCTCTTTCAGCTCCCAGCTCTTTTCAACTCTCCTCTGGACAGTCACAGTGGCACTCAGTGGCTCCCCCTGCCTCTCCCCTTGTCTTGTCAGTCCACGTTACGCCTTGGCAGCAGCTGCTGCTCCACATCTCCCTCAGGAAAAGCCCAGGCCCTAATAGCGGCTCACAGTGGTCAAGATGCCCCAGAAACTAATCCCAGGACAAGGACTTGAGTGCGGGGCATTCATTGGAGAGGTGAGTCTCAGCAGTACAGGGAGGAAATAGAGTAGAGAGGCAGAGAGGGGATGGAGGCCAGCACAGGGCATGTGACTAAGCAGGCCCCTTGGAGGCCAGCCCTGCCGGGAATGTGTGAGAGATTGCCCAGAGCATGAGTCACGTGTCAGGTGCACTGATCGGGAGCTCCTCCCAGGGGCGTTAACTCCCTAGCCTGCTCCACAGATAGGGGCCTACTGTACATCTGCCCACCAAAGACTCTCAGGCCAAAAGCCACAGGGGCAGGAGGAAGCCATCAGGTCCACATGTAACCAAAGGGGAGTGTGGAAAAGATATAGGAGTGGGGGACACTAGCAGCACCTTCCTCAAAAGCCCTACATGATATGACTTCCCCCTACCCCAGGCACCCCTGTGACCTCATCTCTTGCCACTCCCCACTCCCTCATCCACTCCAGCCACATAAGCTTCCTTCTTGCTATTTCTCAAACGTATCATGGGAGTCCCTACCTCACAGCCTTTACACCAGCGTCCATCTCTGCTAAAAATGCCCTTCCAAAATATCACTTTGTAAATATTGTTTTGGTAAAATTCATATGAAATACTGTCTTTTAGGAATGGAATTGTGAAACCACCTCTGTGAGTAGTATGGTACTATTTGTACTTGCTCAGTTGTTTGGAGGAGGTGGGAGGGAAGCAATTGCAAAAGGTAATATGTTCATACTGGACATTTTCAGATGCCATTTTTCTGTATGTTTTGTGCATTTCATTTTACTGTGTATATACTGTATATAATGGACAAGTCCAAAATTTGCAACATCCACTCTTCTAGATACTAAAGAGGTTGCCAGTGTATGACAAAGTAGTTAGCAAAAATGAGCACAAAATGAGTATTTTGTGTTGAAATTTATAGGAAATCTTGTCCTCTGCAAGTGACTTTTGGCTATAGATTGTTCAGCTATCCCTAAGTATAACAAATGCCTGTAGTTGTCCACTGTTTTGAAGAAAGAAGAAAGTGAGGAGGGAATGGTTCAAGGCCAAAATGGTCATATTTAGAAGATACCTCAGATTATAACCATTATTGTGTATGCAGTTTTATTTGCCAGTGCTATGTGCATAGCAGACAAGTTCTTATATAAAATATCTAGTCCTTCTAGATATTTGGAAGTGCTTGATATATTTAAAAGTAGAAGTAGTAGAATGATATTGTGTAAATAACTTTAAAAACTGTTGGGAAATGGAATTGTTAAACTACCTCTGTAAACAGTGTACTCGTTCATTGGTTTGAGGGAGATGGGAGGGAAGAAATTGCAAAAAATGTTTTGTTAGTGTGTGCTAGAAACTTTCAGCTTACTCATTACCCTATATGTTATGTGCATTTCATTTAACTTTCCTGTACTGTATATATTGTGTACATACTGGACAAATGAGTCCTAATACAATATCTAGTCTCTAGATGTTAAAGAGGTTGCCAATGTAAAAAAAAAAAAAGCCCTTCCACCCGGTATTTGCATACCTCCTACTATTATGGTGAAAATATGAAATGCCTCCTGGTTCATATGTTATGTGCATGGTCCCCAGCTGGTGGTGGTATTTTTGGAGGTTAAGAGGTAGGATCTAAGAAACACGTGAAAAAAATGCTCAATATCCCTAGCCATTAGGGAAATGCAAATCAGAACAACTCTGAGATTCTACCTCACTCCAGTAAGAATGGCCAAGATAGACAAAATAAATAATGACAAATGCTGGCAAGGATATGGAGAAAAAGGAGCCCTTTTACCCTGCTGGTGGGACTGTAAATTAGCTCAACCACTTTGGAAATCTCTCAGAAAACTAAAAATAGAACTGCCATATGACCCAACTATACCACTCCTGGGAATGTACCCAAAGGGGGACAAGTCATCTTACTACAGAGACACCTGCATCTCCGTATTTAATGCAGTACTATTCACAACAGCAAGAATATGGAATCAACCAAGATGTCCATCAATAGAAGAATGGATAAAAAGTTTATGGTACATACACACAATGGAATATTACTCAGCAATAAAAAAGAATGAAACAATATCATGTGCAGCAAAATGGATGGAACTGGAGAATATCATCCTAAGTGAATGAACACAGGCTCAAAAAGAGAAATTCCTTATGTTCTCACTCATATGTGGGAGCTGAATCTTACTTAAAGGAAGGAAAAACTGTATATAAGTAGATATATAAAAATGCACAATTAAACTTAGTGAAGAAGGGAAAATATAAAGAGTAGAAAGAAGTAGGGTGGGGACAACCAAGAGAAGCAAAGATTGTAAAGGTGGGACGGAGAAGAGAAACATTGTAAAAGGTTAAAGAGGATAATCTCAATGTAATGATATCACTGCATGAGTACATGAGAAAAATAGGGGAACATAACACATATGTGCATATGAGTTTTACTACCTATTAGTCAAAAGTTTCCATAAACTTTGTAAGCTGATGAAAGTGTAACCAAAAGTGATGTAATAGTTTCATAATAGAAAAAGCCAATACTGTATTGCTCTGTACCCCACCAACATTTACCAATAAAGGGGGGGAAAAAAAGAAGTGGATCTAGCTGGAGAAAGTAGGTCACTGAGGGTGGGTCCTTGTGGGTATCTTGTCTCTGGTTCCCTTCTGTCTCTTTCTCCCTATTTCCTGTCCATCATGAAGTGAACAGCTCTTCCCTGCCACATACTCCTGCCTCCATGATGTTCTGCCAAACACATGAGGACAAGCAACTGTGGACTGAGCCCTCTGAAACTATCTTCATTTAGGTGGTTTTCTGAGGTATGTTGGTTGCAGCAATGCAAGGTATGACTAATAGACCTATTTTACCTTCTTTAAGGTTTTATCTAAATGTTACCAAACTGTCAAGGCCTTCTTGGTAAAAGGAAGATGGCACCCTCCAGTTAGCGCAATCTGAGGTCAATTTTTAATAAAGTATTATTTACAAAACTATGAGCAGAGTATGGAAAAACCAAAAGGGGCAAAGAGTTCTCCCAAGGCTGGAATAGGAAGCCATAGTCAGCTACCATGCCTATCCCTGAAGAAGTGAGGAAAGACTTGTGTTCTCACAGCCAGGTAAGCTCTGCAGGAAAAGCTGCCTACAAGGCCTGAGGTCTTTGGAGGAAGGAGAAAGATGTTGACTTTATTTGCCTTCTGCCATCCAGTCTCCTGAAGGTGCTTCCTGACAGTCATACCCAACAGAAAGCCAGATAGACCCATCATGCTATTCATGATATCAGCTTCCAGACACAAGGCAGGGCGTGAAGGCAAATGGTAGATGTCTAGCACATAGTCCAAAATACCAATATATACATATGCTTTTCCTCCTAATTGCTTTGTTTTTCCCCTTAGCACAATCCAACCTATTTCGCTTATTCATTTTATTTCCCATCTACTTCCACAAGGTATATATAATCTGTATGAGGTCAAGGATTTTGTCTTCATTCCTTGTGGTACCTTATATTCTGGGTACTTAAACTAGTGCCTGGAACACGGCATGTGTTCAATTAAGATTTTTTGAGTAAACTTGCTACCTAGGCAGAAAAATGCCCCCAAATATGTCCATATCCTATACCTGGGAATCTGTGAATATGTTAGGCTTTATGGTGCAGAGGAATTAAGGTTCCAAACAGAATTAAGGTGAATCAGTTGGCCTTAAAATAGCAAAATTATCCTGAATTATCTGAGTGGGCCCCATGTAGTTACAAGAGTCTAGAAGACCCAGAGTCAGACTGAAGGGTGTCATGCTGCTGACCTTGACAATGGAGCAAGGCACCACAAGCCAAGGAATGCAGGCAGCCTGTAGAAGCTGGAAATGACAGATTCTCCCCTGGGGTGACCAGCTCTGTTGACACCTAGATTTCAGTCCAGTGAGACACAGTTCACACTGCTGGCCTCCAGAAGTACAAGTTGAAAAATGCATCAGCTCAAATTTAGTTTTGTTTTAAGCCTCCGAGCCTCTGGTCATTTGTCATAGCCATGATAGGAAACCAATACACTGGCCTTTGTTCATTGAGGCAGGAACGCAGACTCTGGAGCTTGCTGGGACTGCTCTACCCCACCTATGGCGGCTCTTCTATACCTGCCTTTTCTGTAGACATGTGACTTAATTGCTCCTTTCCCACAGATGGAGAGGGAGAGGGGTTGGCAGAACGTGTGAGGACTGGCGAACTGATGACGTGCATAACACAGGGAATGTGATTGGCTTGAGCCTGGCCTCCAGCAGACCCCCTTCTATGTCATAAGCCATGCACGGTCAGGGCAGATCATGTTGTTATTTGTTAGGTGCTGTCAAGTCGGTGTCTGACTCATAGCAATCCTACGTACAACAGAGGAAACAGTATTGTTACTCCTTCTCTGCTATTCACAGGGTCTTTCAATGGCTGATTGTTTTTTGGGAGTGGGTTGCCAGGTCCTTCTCTGAGCAGATCATAGACACTCAGTAAATACTGATGGAAAGGTAAGTCCACTCCATCAAATGATGCCGCATGGTAGGCTTCCTATTTCCTGTTCTGGGGACAGTGCCCACCACAGTTTTTGGATTATTGTGAATATAACTTGAGAATCTTTTTTGTAGATAGAGGCTGGCTTTGAAATTAGTCTTCTCCTTCAAAAAAAGAGTCCAGGGGTCTGCAAGGCCCGTGCTCACTGCACATACAGGGTGTGCTATGGATGGCTGCCCGGAGCACAGGGCTGGTCCACTCCTCTCCTCCTGGCTGTGCCGGAATGGGCAAGAGGCTCCCAGGTAATGGCAAGTGGGGACCGGAAGGCCAGAGTGGAGAGGAGGCCAGGGAGAGGCTGCCGGTGGAGGTGGCTTGAATTCCCTTCCCCTGCTGGGCTTCCACGTGGTTCCTCCAGCAGGGCCAGGAAGTGGGGGAGGCAGGTGAGTGAGAGGCGGTGCTGGAAACTTCTCCCTGGCGCAATCTCAGTGCTGCGCCAGTTCAGCAGCTGGGGTGGTGCCGCCTGGCCAGGGTGAGTGCATCCGGACCGCCCTGCCTCCTGGGGCAAGGCCAGGATCGTGCCTCCCTGGAGGTAGGGGTGAGGGGCTGGACACCCACCACCGAGGCAGGGAGGCAGGGGCTCCCCGGGTGTGTGGAGGAGTAGGAGAGCCAAGGCCCCCGCTCCCCACTGACAGCTGTGCCCCTGAGCCCCGTAGGACCTAAGTTTGCAAGGCAGAGCAGGGCAAGGGCGGTGAAGTGGAGCCAGCCAGAGAACAAAGGAGGCTTTGCGGGAGAGGGAGGCACCTTCCACGCAGGCCTCGGGGGTGGGAAGTGACTCACGGGGCCCCCGGGACACACCCACCATGGGGGCTCCGTGGGACCGAGAATGCAGCCCAGCTGCCCAGGCGCAGGCCCCAGGGGAAGGGGTTGGGCGCGGGGGGAGTGCTGTCAGCTTCCTGCGTGTGTTGGGTGACGCCTCCCCCAGGCACTCCTCCCTCGGGACCGGTGTGCGTCTAGCCCGGGGGCCCTTGGCGATGCCACCGGCCTCCCTGGGCTCTGCCAAGTGGGGCACTGCCTCTGCTGCCGCCAGCGGCCTGGGCGTGGTCCCCTGCACCCCCTTGGTCCCCTGGGCCCAGCAGGGCCTTCACTCCCCAAGTCTCCACAGAGCCTCGCCGCCCCACTGCAGGAGCGACGCGTGGGCGCCACCCCAGGTCCCCGGCCACCCTGGATGGGAACCGGGAGTGTCCTCGCGCACGCCCCGGCTCCCCGGGCGGTTGCACAACTTCCCTCAATTATTCTGCGTGCGGTGTGTGGCAACCGGGCGAGAATTCCAGGGCCTTGTACTTACTCGCACGGAGCTGCCTCCCTGCTGTTTGGCCGCGGGGCCGGGCGGGGCTCGGTGGGTCCCGGACAGGGGGCTGGGTTCTCGTCCAAGAGGGCGTGGCCCGCCCAGCCCTGCAGATTGCAGGCAGCCTCCTCGGGAACCCTGGCCCCGGGCCAGGACACAGGCCAGGAAGCTCTGGTGACATTCTAGACCAGGGTTTCCAACAGCTGGCCTGGCCGGCAGCTCCAGCCAGGGTTGATGGCGAGTGTCTGGTGCCTGTCCAACCAGGGACCTGAGCCACCACCTCGAGCTCCAGCCTGGCATCTCAGAGCCCCAGCTCAACAGGCACGACCTTGCCAGTCCCAGGCGCTGCCCCTGCTTCCCAAGACTTTGTCCTGCCTTGTGATTCTCTATAAAGAGGTTCCTAGGAGTCAGGCCCTGGTGACCCAGCTGTTACATCTCAGCCGTGGCTCTGGGGCAGGGAAGAGCACTGGCCACCTGGCCCCGGGGTTAAGGGGCGGCTGTTAGAAGTAGCTGTTCTCGAAATAGGAGTAAAGACCAAAGTCCAATGCAGCTGACCTCCAGCCCCTCTCCTCTGTGTCTTCCCTTGGGGCGTGGCTGCCTCTTTCTCTGCGGCTCTTATTAGAATTTCAGAGAAGCCTCATCTGCTGTTGAGGCCTGGGAGGTCACTGCCTCCAGACCAAATCCAGGAATCTGGGGGTAATCCATGGTTGATGACGTGACAGAGTGGGAGCTGTCAAGTGGTTTCCCTTCTGGATAACTTGCAGGGCCTGAGTAAACAATGGAAAGGAAACAGTTGTTGTGGACAAACAAACATACTCCGCACTTGGCCTCGAGGCTGCCATCCTCCAAGCACTTGTGGCTGGTGGGGGCTGGTGCTTGCTCTTCCGGTGCCTGGGGAAGGCCTTAGCTTTTTTTTTTTTTTTTTTTTTCTTTCCTATCCATGTGACAAAGTGCTTGGAAATGAACCTGAAGGAAGAAAGGTTTATTTTGACTCACAGTTTCAGAGGCTCCAGATCGTGGTCTGTTTGTCCCTTCACTGTGGACCTATGGGGAGACAAGGCACACAGCAGCAGGGCCTGGTGGAGCAAACCTGCTTGCTTCATGGCGGCCAGGAAGCAGAGAGAGAGAACAGAGAAGGTACCAAGGACAAAATGTACCTTTGAAAGTCATGCCCCAGGGACGCACTGGCCCTTCTTCTAATAAGCACGAACTCACCAATGGATTGATCCATTGATGAAGTTAACAGCCCCATCATCTGGACCAAGCATTTCAACACAGGAGCCTTTGGGGGGACTCAGTTCATATCTAAATCATAACAGGAAGATAAGGATCTTTGCAGTGAAGCAGAGACCATGTTGATAACCAACGTCCAAAATCTCAGCAACACCTCAGCCCATTTTTCGAAGTGGTGGTTGTATGACTTACCCCCTCCCCAAATAGTATAAATTCTATCCAACACATCCTTCTGCTGGGGGAGGGGCTCGTTGGGGGGGTGGTGGGGATAGAAACTCGGGAGACTTCTTCCCAGTGGATAAGCGGGGACCCACGGGCAGCCATGCCCAGATGCACATCCTCAGGATGGGTCCCTCCCTAGGAGCAAGCCCCCCACCCCTCCCCCCATTTTGCCTCTGGCCCTGAGGTTTGCAGAGTTCCTAGTGGGTCAAGTGGGTGACCTGTTTGCTCAGCCTTGGTGCTTTGGGAAAAGGGCTGACACCTGGGGCTCCCAAACCAGATCCAAGGATTAGCCCAGGATCGGGGTTTTGTCTTCCCTGGGGCTGGCTGAAAGCTGATGTAGAAACGAACCTAGACTCACAAAGGTCATGAGGGTGAGAACTGAGCCAGCAGTGGCAGAAGTCCTGGGAGAATGAGGTCAAGCCCTGGGTCACCCCTCCTTTTCTGACCCTGGGCCCTCACTGTGATGGTGTTCCCTTTGGGCCTCTAGATAGCTCTGATGCTTCTGGGGTACTGGGGCCAGCTTGGCTCCTGGCAGGGGGCCACCGTAGGTGCCACCTACTCCCTTGTCTTTGTCTTGGCCCACACAGGTTACCTCCTAAGTCCCCTAGGCAGCATCAGTCCACTGAGAATGCATTGTCAGGGATGAGTCTCCTAGCCACAATGGGTTCTGAAGGACAGGGCTCAAACCCATGAAAAACTGGGTGTAGGTTCAGAGGCAGGTTCAAGATGTTAACATTTAGAGGGTTTGGGTTTAAATTCTAATTCTATATGTAGATAGATGAATACTTTTTAGATTTTTTTCAATTTTTAAATAGCTAATGATCATATATATATGTATATGTATACGTATGGGTGTATGTGTGTGTATATATATATGTGTATATATATATATATATATATATATATATATATATATATATATATGGGCTGGGATTTAGCTCAGTTGGTAGAACGATGAGCTGCAGTCTCTGAGGTCCCGAGTTCAATTCCCAGCACCACAAAAATGGGAGAAGGGCCTGGCAATCCACTCCCAAGGCAATCCCAAAACAGTCAGCCATTGAAAACCCCATAAGTGTCGCTGAGTTGGATACCGACTTGACAGCACCTAACAACAACAACAACAACAAATATATATATAATATATAATGTATAATATAATATAATAATATAATATATAATATATAATATTATATATAATATAATAATATATATTATATATAATATTATATATATATACATATATATATATATATATGATCATATATATAATCTCCCCATTAAAAGCTGAAGCCAGCTGGGCACGGTGGCTCACGTCTGTAACCCAGTGACTTGGGAGGTGGAGGCAGGAGAATCTCAGGTTGGAGGTCAGAGGCGGCCTGAGCAACTTAACAAGACCCTGTCTCAATTTAAAAATTACAAAATGGGACTTGGGGTACAGCTCTGTGGCAGAGTGCTTGCAGAAGCCTGTGTGAGGCTTTGGGCTAAGCTCCCCTGCCCCCAGTACCACACACACAAAGCAAGCTGAACTCAAACCCAGTTTTTCACCAGATTTGGATTCAGGGTAAGGTTCACAAGATTTTTTTTTAATGCTTGGACTGGAATGGGTTCAGGGTTCAGGTTGGGGTTTGGGTAAAAGCACTGCTATCTACACAGAAGATTTAAACCCAAACCTAAGACCTCTACATTTTAACGCCCCCCCCCCCCCCTTTTTTTTTTGCCGGCTTAAAGCCCTGCTAGAGAGAATGTCTTTCTACCTCCCTGGCTAAGTTGGTGAATTTAGAAGTTTGATCTAAATACAGCTGAGACTATATGGTTTTCTCTAAGCAGGTGCCCTTCTCAATCTCCTTCAGGTGTGGTAAAGTTATAAAATAAAGCAAGAACATGGTCTTGAGCTTTATGGTGGCTGTTAGAGCTTTATCTGTGTAACTCCTTTGTGAGTATCCTTCGGTACTGATGACAAGTCTTGTTTGGCCTAATGAGAAGTCTTGCACTGATAAAGGCAGGAGCTACTTTTGGAAAGGGGCTGGGATTTAGCTCCAGTTGGTAGAGCACCATTCTGCGATCTCTGAGGTCCTGTGTTCAATTCCCAGCACTGCAAAAAATGGGAGAAGGACGTGGTAATCCACTCCCAAAGCAATCCTGACAGAATCAGCAATTGAAAACCCTATGAGGGTTGCTATGAGTCAGACACAACTCAACGGCACCTAACAACCAACAACTTTTGGAAAGCATACATTAAAATCATTCCTCATGGGGTGTGGTGGTGCATGCCTGTGATCTCAGCACTGGGAGGCTGAGGCAAGAGGATTGCATGATTGAGGCCAGCCGGGGCTATGAAAAGAAAAAAATATGTTCCTCTATCCTTTTCTTTTTTCTCTTCTTTTCTTTCTTCTTTCTTTCTTTTCTTTTTTTTTTTTTTTTTTGTGTGTGTGTGTGTGTGAACCCAGGGCGCTCCACCACTGAGCCACACCCCCAGACCCTCACTAAGTTACACAGGCTGCCTCTGGCCTCAAACTTGCAATCCTCCTGCCTCAGCCTCCTGAGTCGCTGGGATTATAGGTATATGCCATGGTGCCCAGCTTGCCTTGGTTCTGTTTTTGCTCTTCAGACAGGTTCTCACTATGTAGCCCAGGCTGGCCTTGAACTGCTGATCCTCCTCCTCCTGAGTGCCAAGATTATAGGTACACGCTGCCATGCTTGCCTTTGCTCCTTCAGTCTTACGATTAACTTTAAGGGCCTCCATTTGTAGATAGTCTCATGTTGGCAATGAGCAGGCTTTGGCATTTACCCTGTGTTGTGACCCAGAGTGCTCAGTGGCGCTAACTCCACGTCAGCTCCCAGCAGAGATGGGTCATCTTCCAGGGCCCCAATCTCCAGATCAGAGCATCCCTCTGTAAAGAACCGCCTCCTTCGAGGAGGGGTGGGAGGAGTAAAAAGAGGGGTAGCTGTGTTCTTGTCACACGTGAGACATGACCATGATTATGTGGCTAGCTTAAACTTTGTGGCTAAACACCTATGTCTGCTTACTATAGAATCAATGGAAGGTAGAGTCACGCTGCAATATCACACTTCTTACAACAGCTGGGACATCAGGTTCGAGGCCAGCAGCTGCTGTTTCTGGCCAACAGCTGTCCCTCCAGCTCTGTGCAGAGCTCCTTACTGTTTTGAACCCAGTGACTGCCTCCATCTGAAACCCCCCGCCACAGCTCCTATCTTTGTATGAACCACCTTGCCACTTCCTTAGAAGAAACTCCACACTTGTGTGTCTTGGAGGAGCCTCTGGGGCTGGTGCAGGCTCGCCCATCTTTGGAGTCTGGGGGTACAGAGGGTGATTGGTTGGCAGACAGCATTCTCCAGGGAACATAGGTCAGCCTCCTCAGCAGGGAGAGGTGCCAGGCTCTGCTGGGCTCAGCCAAGTTCAAGTCTTTACTTGGTCAGGGTCTAATGGAGATTCTTTCCCCAGTTCCCAAATGCACGCTCCCTCTGCCTCCTTTCCAGATGTGTTAGTGGCTTGGTTCAAACATATGCATGCACAAAACTGGCCCACTGCTAAAGGCCCACCAGAGCCTGAAAGACCTGGGCTAGGGGTCCAGGACATCGAAGGAGATCCATGCTCCCTTGCTCCCCGGGTCTGCCAGCAGGGTTCAAGCTACAGGTTGGGGGACCATGTGGCTGTTTAGGATCCCACTCTCACCAGGATCCTTCATCTGGTAGCTTTGGGATTTGGACTTGTCCAGGTCCTACTCTGGGACCAAACCAAGTCCCAAGTAGTCATCCAAGCCAGAGTACCTTCTGGTGGCTGCCTCAGTGGACTAAAATCAAAGCACTAGAGCTGCTGTGTGTAACTTATAAAATATCCTTTATTTATTCTAAGGAACACAGTTAGTAGCTTAAAAAAAAAAAAAACCCACACACTTTTCAAAAGATATTCCTAATGATAGGACCCGGCTTCAAGGCCGTGGCTTGGCTCGGCTCTCTGCACTGGCAGAGGTTTGGTGAGAACCGAGAGGGAACGTCATCCCGGCTCTGTCCAGTTGCTTGCTAATAATTAGTTCTGAGGTTTGTGGAAGAGCAGAAGTCACATTGACACTGCTGGTCCTTCACCAAAAGATGACTGGTAATATACTCATTCCAGGAAGTGCAAAAAAGGCTTTAAGGAACGTATGATTTGGACTTATTGTTGATGGAGGCTAGGTATGTTAGGAGGATAGCAATTCTTATGGGGACATAGTATTTCCATAAAATTCAGAAATTCTCCAATTGATGTAAAATCATACTTGCTGATTTTACTTAAGTATTAAATTGAATAACATTTAGCAAGGTACTCTTGCCTGCCTGCCTGCCTGCCTTTCTTTCCACCACAAGAAGACTGGTTAAGAATATCAGAGAATGCCTACCCATCAGGACCCATCTTGGCTATGATGCCAGAAAAATCCACCCATACACATAGCACTGAGCTGTTTTCTCAAGACTTCCTAATAAACACACCACTTTCTCCTCCCGTCACACGTAAGCCTGATGCCAAGACGCACATGTGCCAACCGTAGGCGCGTTGCTAAGCGGAGGAGAAGCCCAGCAAGTTTGTCCAGCAAATTAGATTGCGCGGTGGGGTGGCATCTGCTCTGTGGCCTCAGACAGGAAACTGCTGGTCTGAGCTCTTCTGCTCTGGGGCAGGTGGAAGCTGGCGGCCTTTAGCAAGCACAGGAAAGGGTCTTCATGGGTTAGAACATAAGGGCTTTAAGGAAAAATACAGAAAGGCTCATTAAAATGGGAGGCTGGCGTGACACATTCAGACATCTTTTGGAAAGGGACATGCAGCATGATCAAAAATCTGGTGAATGTATAAATTAAAAAAAAATATATAGGAAAAGACGCACTGCCAAAGTCTTCCCTCTGGCTTTGAACACACTTATCCCCTTGTTCTTGCCCCTTTCAGAGGCCGCTGTGGAATACATTTTTTACTGTAATAATTGTTTTAAATTTAACCATTCACCGTATTTCTTGACTGTCCCTTGTACCGTGATCCTGTTCTCCACCTAGATAAACTGCAGTTAGCACACTGGCTGCATGGTTCTGTCCCCTGGCTGGCCCGCACCACGGCCTGCCACCTTATACTGTTGGGTGGGGTTTTACAGAGAACATCAATTCCAACTGAAAGATGGAAGAGAGAAAATCCCAGACATCGGAGACTGAGTTCAGAATCCCCAGAAACCTGCTGCCTGCCTCTCCCTGTTCACATCTGGTTCGGGGCTGTGAATCAGAATTGAAGATCTATGTTGGCCAGAGGGGACAGGCGGATGCAGCCAAGAAATACCCAGATGCAATAAATAACGCCGAGCTCAGGACCCTGCCCCCGGCGATCCCCCAGCTACTGCTGCTGGTTATGCCTAGATTTGAACTGAAGGAACTGGAGGGTGAATTCCACCCCCAAAACCTCCATGCAGAACGTCAGGTATGGGAATCCCGCAGCTGCTGCTGCACAGGACGGAGCCTGAGTCTTTTACTTGATGGCATCGTTTATGGCATGAAGTGGGAACGTAATGCGTTTGCACAAACACGCAACAATTGTACATTAGCATCTTTACAATATTAGAAGTTCATATACAAGTCTACAGGCGTTGTACACAGGGTGAGATGATCCACCCACCAGTTCTCTGCAGGTCCTATGCTCAGGAGGAGCTGGGATGCCAGGACGTGTGACAAGGCCAGGGCTGTCCATCTCTGGGCCCATCATGGGGGGCAGCAGGTCTACATGAGGACCACTTGGGGCCCGTCGTCACTGGAATCTGGGGTCACGAGTGCTAGGTAAGCCTGCGTGCGGGTCACACCGGCAGGCTAATGTAACAGGTTTAATTAAAATTCAGTACGCCTATGGGTACATTGGAGCTGGGGGTGGCTCCCTGAGCTGGGGACCCAAAAGATGCTGCTGACAGATGGGCCCCTCCATGGTGGGGCCCATTCCTGAGGTTTAGAGGGGGAGAGACTTCTCCAAGAGCCTAGATGTGAGTACAAGCAAATAGGGGTACAAGAATCAGTACCCCGGGAATCAGTAGGTCAGGTGCCCACCATGCACAGGCAGAGCTCTGGGCCACAGCAAAGGTGAGGGTCTCAGCTGGTTACAGAGGCACCTGGTCCCCACCGCTTTCCTCCCAGCTGCCCTGCCCCTGGGTCCCGGTTGCAGCTCCTGCAGCACTGCCATCCCTGCCTCTGTCCCCAGAGCCCCAGCTTGCCCCATCTACCATGGGGCTTGCTGCACATCCGAGTGAGAACCAAGCACCAGGAAAAGCAGCATCAGTCCATATGGGCCTAGCTGCCTTGTGGAGTGACAGTCACTTCCGTGTTAAATACTGTAGAAAAATAAGCCATCTCAGGCGCAAGAGACCTTCCACAGTCTGCCACGCGTGGAGAAGGATAAACAGCTGCCCTGGAGCGGCTGGAGATGCCTCAAGGACGATGCACCGGCCTGGGGGGGGGGGGGGTAGCGGGGGTGAGGGGCTGAGGGCTGGCAGCTGAGTTCCGGCCACAGCATCTCTGGGTCACATCAGTAGTCCTCTGAAGGGCATGTCTCCGGAACCCCATGTTCTGTTACCATGACACCCGGCAACCCCAGGGCCGGCTTTGGACCCTCCAGCCCCACCTTGATGTCTACTGCTAAGCGTGCCCAGGCAGGACTCGCTAGCATTGTTTCCTGGGAGGAGACCCCAGGGCCAGAGGGCCTCAGGTGGGCACTGAGGCAGGTCTAGTCCAGGGGCTCTTGCTTTATCCGCATGGCTGTTGGGGTGGGCTGCGGCCGCCGCTCCTCCCGGCAAAGTACATACTCGCTGAACTGGGAGGAGTCCACGCCCCCTCCGCAGGACGCAGCCACGCTGAAGCCCCTCTGGAACAGCCTCTCCAGAACCTGCCGGGGATGAAAAGGGGTCAGCAGTGCCTGGCAGCAAGGGTCTGCCTGGCCTGGCGGGCGGCCAGGAGCCAGCCACCTTCTCTGTCCTACTCACTGACAAAGGGCCACCAGCTGGCTGTCACGGCAGGAGGGATTCGTGTCACCAGGCCCAGGGCCCTACAACTTATCCCACCCACGTGGGCTCCATTCCTGCTGCCCTTAGGCGTACATAGCCTTGATTTGCAGAAGCAAAAGAGCCCTGTTCTCTAGGGTGTGGCCTGCCCCTCTCCCCGCACACATGGCCCCAGGTGCCCCCTGTCTGTCTCCTGCCCTAATAATGCAGAGCCGCTGACCCCTAGCCTCTGCACAGCCACCTGCTTCCCCGAGCTGGGAAGCCCAGATGGTTTGGGACCCCAGGGCTCATCAGCTCAAGGGGGCCCCAGACGGAGAGAAAGAGGGGGAGTCCTCTCTGTGTGGGAGTCGCTGCCGTCCCCACATCCACACGGGCCGGGGACTCTTCAAGGCACAGTGTCTTACAGCCGGCAGAATGGGGGAGGGGACAACTTTTACCCACAAAGTCCATTCTGCCCTAATCCCAAAATCCAAATCTGCCCTTGGGCTGGGGAAGAGCTGTTGGAAAATAGGCTCCCTCTACTTCTGGGTTTCTAAATCCAGAACAGCTAGTTTAGAAATGCCTTGGCCAGCCAGGTGCAGGGGCACTCGCCTCTATATCCCAGCATTCAGGAGGCTGAGGCAGGAGGGTCCTGAGTTCAAGGCCAGCCTGGGCTACATGGCGAGACCCTCTCTAAATAAATAAATAAATGCTCTGGGCAGCCGTGGGTCCCAGGCCAGCAGAGGGAGGAAGGGGCTTCCTGCCTCTGTCTTCCTCTCTTGGTGCCTGGGTTTAATTTGAATCTAAAGTCAGACTCTGGGTGTCAAATGAAACACGCACCGTTGAAAATACCCTGGGCCATTTTTATAGAACATCCTTTTGGGGGAATAAGAAAGTATAGATCAATTTTTTTTAAGTCCACCCCCCAGGCACCATCATTTAATTATGAGCAGGACATAAATTATGCATCGACACATTGTTGCCTTTCTCTAGGATGGCACAGAGGGCTCCGTGTTTCAGGTGCAGGCTCCCCACCCTCCTCCTTGCTCTGCGTGGCCCCAGGGCACCAGTGAGGTGGTGGGAGGCGGGTGGTAGCCGGCAGGCCTCACCTGCACGGAGTTGAGCCGGCAGTATCCGTTGAGTGGGAAGCGGATGACGTGCGTGGGGTCCTGGTTCCAGCCGGCATTGACCGAGTTGCACATGACGTCCCCGGTCTCGGGGAAAACCTCTTCGATGAGTGCCTTCTCGCCACTGAGCGCGATGCGCTCACCCAGGTCAGGTGTGACACGCACCACTAGGCAGTCACAGGCGCGGCTGCGCCGTCGCTGCTCCTGCTCCTGCTGCCAGCGCTCTAGCTCTCGCACCATGGGCTGCAGCTGGTAGTACCGTGCCTCCTCGTACAGCAGGCTGAAGTCCTGCGGACATGCGCACACGGGGTTGCGGGAGGTGGCCTGCGCTTTACCACCTGGAGAGACTCCCTGTTCTGAAGGCACTGCGACCCCTGGGCACAGGGCGGACTCGGATAGTGGCCCCACTGTACAGATGTACAAGTGAGGCTCGGGGGAGTGTCCAGAAACTTCAGGAGCCCAGGTGAGGGCTCAGGTGCACCTGTGCCAGGCCCTGCCCTGCGCCCTTCCATCTGGCCCCAAGTGCAGGGTGGCTTTCTGCCTCTCGGGCAAATGGAAGTCTCATGGAAAGACCTCGAGGATACATTGTGGGGGGCTTAGGCTGTGACCACACCTGGGAGACTGCTGCCTTCTTAGAACCCTACCCAGACTGGGGCAGTGGCTCACACCTGTAATCCCAGAGACTCGGGAGACTGAGGCAGGAGGATCACAGGTTCCAGGCCAGAGGCAGCCTGTGTAACATAGCAAGACCCTGTTTCAAAATAAAAAGTGAAAAAATGGGCCAAGGGTACAGCTCAGGAGTACAGTGCTTGCAAAGCACACAAGTGTGAGGCCCTGAGTTCAAACCTCAGTACTGACGGGGGGAAAAAAAACAAAAAGAATCCCACCCAGAGCATCTTGTCAACACCCAGCCCCTTCACACATCCCCTCATGGGTTCATTGTTAGTCTTCATCACCTCCAGCCACAAGACCTATGACCCTCAGTTACCAACCTTCCTGAGCCTCAGTTTCCTTCTATATAAAATGGGTGCAAACACCCAACTCAGAGAAGCAGATTAAGGATTAAAGGACCCAAGATCCACCAAGTGCCTGGCCCTGCCCCTGCTCAAGGAGGTCCAGAGGATGCTGAGGTCTCCTGGGAAGGAAGCCCACCCCTCCCCAGGCAGCCCACCCTGGCAGGGCAAGCTACCTCAAGTCTCCCTTTGATCCTGACACCAGCCCGGCGTCCCTGCCAAACACATGTCTACTCACATTAGCCCCCTTCCCAAGTGGCCTGGGCCCATGGCTCATGCCACTCATGGAGACGCAGCCCACAGCTGGTGAGCCTGAGATCAGGGCTCTTGGAGAACAGGCGAGGGAGCCCAAGAGCCCGATCTCCAAAGCAGGGCCCATTCCACAGGGCCCATGGCCTTGTTATGCTCTGGCCTACTGGATGGGAGGCCCAAGCCCTAACCCCACCGCTGAGCCTGCTCCAGGTCAGGGACCCTTCCTGCCTCCTCGCAAAGACTCCTTAGGGCTCCATCGTGGGCCTCCACTCTCCCACTCCCACCAGCTCCTGGAGTTTTACAATACCTGTCTGCCAAACAACCCCATCTTTTCTCATAGTCCAGAATGTCTCCGGCCAACACCTCACCAGCTCTTCCAAAAAGAGGATGCTGCACACCCCCAGCCTGTTCCATGCCTGGACCCATCAACTTGAGACTCAAGACACAAGGTGGGAGGCGCCCTGGAGAGCCACCACACCCAGGCCAATCCACACCATCTGTTTGTAACCTTTTTCTTCTTGTAGTATTGGGGGGTTGAACCCACAGCCTCATGCATGTAAGGCACATGCTATACCACTGGGCCACACCCCAGACTCCTTTTTTGTTACCTTGAGACAGGGTCTTGCTAAGTTGTGCAGGCTGCCCCTGGCCTCGAACCTGAGATCCTCCTGCCTCAGCCTCCCGAGTACCTGAGATTCCAGTTGTGCAGCACTGCACCTGGCTGCAGCTTCTTTCTTACATGTTTCAGCCTTGCTCGATCTTCTCCACCTCCACCCTGGTGCAGAGCCCCAGAAGGCCTCTCTTAGCTCGGAGAAGGGACTTCATCTGTGACTAGCCTCTTGTCCCTACCCTGGCCCTGCCAGCATCCTTCACACAAAAGTACCACCATGAGCTTCCTAGCTTGTAAATGTGATGCTCCTTCCCCTACATGCAGCTGTTCCAGAACACACAGGGTAAAGCACCCAGTGCTGAGCCTCTCACCCAGGTACTGGTGCCACACAGTCATGCCCATCATGGCCTTCCCCTGCCCGTTCACAAGGCACCAGCCTCGACCCCTTCTCTCCAATTCTGGAAGGTGTCAAACCTTTGCAACGCCCCACCCCTCTCCAGGGTCCTCCCTCCTACCTGCCTGGTTCCTCTTTCACCAACCAGCTAAGCCCTGCTTCTTCTAAAACCCACCTGGGGCCGAGATCCCTACTCCTTCTCACACTACTCCCTCTCCTCTGAAGCCCTGGCCTGACCGGGTGCAAACTCAATGTCTATCTTTCCTATAGACGGCAAGCATCGTACGGCAGGGCCTGTGGCTTCCTCGTCTATCATACATTATCCGCCTGATTGCAGGTGCTGGCACTCAGTGACCAAGTCAGATGAAAGACCAAAGAGCCTTAGGGCTACTGGGGCTCTGGGTACCTGCAAGCAAGCAAGGAAGGAAGAACAGACATTTGCTGACACAAGCTGGGCTAGCCCAAGCCCGAGTTTCCTTCCTCCCATGACAAATAGGACCTCAGAGGGTCTTGGCACCAAGGCAGGATGAAGGGAACCAGATCAGCTACTTGGGACAAGCTTGTCCCGAGACCTGGGGTAACCTTTTCCTTAAAGGGATTCTGTCAGGCTCTCTGGGGATTCCACCCTGCCAGTGGCCAAGGTACAGATTTGTGAACCTCTACCTCCTGTGACTCTAGAACATGGCCGTCCGTAAGCACAGCGACCCTTAACCTGGGTTAAGTGCCGCCGCTTAACTGTGGTTACACCCTGGTAAATAAGCTAAAAATGTGAGAAAACAAAATTAGTTTAGAAAAACTGATTTAGCCCTCGGCTTCATCGGTTAACTTTTTCTGGTTGCTATGACAACCGTGGGTCCATTTATTAAGTCACAGCATCCCCTGTGGAATGCCACAGCGCCGGCAGCCCAGGGGAAGCCGCTGGCTGCAGACTTACCTTGAAGTCATCTGGGAGCAGCAGTTTTGACGTCCGCAGGAAGCTCAGCACGTATCGGAAAATCTCCCCATCCCGGTCGATGAAATAATGTTGCTTCAAACTGTCCAGGACGATGGGCTCGGTGCCATTGAAGAGGCGGCTTATTCTGGGGGGGACAGGCAAAGTGGGGTGTGGGAAGGAAGGGGCTGCATCCCTCTCCCCCATGCCCAGTCCTCAGGGTTCACCCTGCTGGAGGGGCGAGGGGCCACGCACAGGAAACTCGGGGGCTGTGCCAAGCCTGACAGCCACCTGCACACACCTCTGATGGACAGGACACTGGGGTGGCCGCAGCCCATGCCACACATCCCAGGGACTTTCAAGCTACAGCGGGGGAGGACACGCCTAGCTGTACACAGCAGCCCGCTGCCACAAGCCACAGGCCTGGGACACTAACAGTAGTAAGATGCACACGGCCACACGAACCAGCAGGTCATAGAGCTGGCACATGCGCCCTCGCTAGACAGACCCACCGAGAAAATGCACATTCATCCCCTGGCTGCAGCCCATAGCCACACACCTGGCGAGCACAGGTCAATCAGCCAAGACAGTCACTGGGCACGAACACTCACCTCACCCCACTCACAACCATGACCATCAGACCTAGCCATTCCAACCCCAGGCATGGGGTCACACTGTCTCCTCCCCTACGACACATGACTCTCAGGCAGACCCAGGCCCATCCTGGCCAGGACACACACCCAGCAACACAAGCCACTCAGAGACCTGACACCACAGCCCCCCACAGACACCCACTCAGGGAGCCCCGGGGGGTAAACAGAGGCAGGCAGGAGGGACCGCACACGTGCCACAGTGCAGGCACATGCCAAGGCATGGGCATTTGGCCTGGCGAGGGCTGTGACTGTGAGGGAAGACAGGTGCCCGCTCCCTGTCCCCAGAAGCACAGTGGTTCTAACAAACGCAGGGCCTGCAGGGGGCCCTCAGGGAGCCCCTGATCCCCTGCCTTAGCCATTCTGGGGAGGAGGAACCAGGCCTCCGAGCGAGCGCCAGCGCCTCTGCAGACCCCAGGCTGAGCCCCAAAGGATAGAGTGGGGGAGCCACTCCCCAGGGGACAGCACTCCCAGACCTTGTGCCCAGGTGGATCCCCAGAGGCAGCAGCGCATCTGCAAGCCAAGAGAAGGGTGGCCCGACCTGGAGCTACCAGTCCAGGATGCCTGGGCTGGGGCCTCAGCCCCCTCCTTCCTGCACCAGCCCGTCCAGGGTTGCTCCGGTACCCACAGCAGCCCTTTCGTCTGTCCACTCCAAGCTAGTGGCCCCAAGGCCCTGCCCTGGCCAAAAGTGGAGGGGTCTAGATCCCCCAAGTATCCGCAGAGGACCTTCCCTCGACACTAGCCTATGCTCACCTCTTCTTGCTCTGGGGACGTGGCCCCGCCCCTATCCCAGGGGGACAGTAGAAAGACCAAGGCTGCTTTACGAATGGGCAGGAGCAGGTCAGAGCCTGTGGTGAGGGGTATGGAGACCTGAGCCTGTGGGAGCAGAGCTGCAGCCCCCCAGATACACCTCAGGGCTCCACTGCCTGATGACAATGCACCCCTGCCGGAAAGCCTCAGGGGTGCATGGCCTGTTCCAGTTTTCAGAGGCCCCAGGCCTGGTCTAGCAGAACCTGGGCACTCAGCACCCCTAGAGACAAACATGATTAAGCCAGGCTTCCAGGGAGCTGGGGGTCTGTACAAGGCACAGGCCGGAAGAGCTAAGAGCC
Organism: Pedetes capensis; assembly: GCA_007922755.1. Classification (NCBI taxonomy): domain Eukaryota; kingdom Metazoa; phylum Chordata; class Mammalia; order Rodentia; family Pedetidae; genus Pedetes; species Pedetes capensis. The sequence goes on from VMDO01001576.1 coordinate 43,510, forward strand.
ACATCCACAGGTGAGTCAGCAAATCCAGAGCCTCTGCCTCCCTGGGAGCCTCCCCACCCTTCCCGGCGGAGCCCAAGCACTGTGAGCAGTGAGCAACGTGCTTGGGGCTGGCTGAGTTCCCAACCCCTCTGACGTCAGGCCTGGCTGAGGCTCCAGAGTGTCCTGCTGGTCTGCAGGACTGCCGAGCCGCCCACGGTGCAGGGCTGGCTGACTTCTAGGTTGTCTTATCCATCCAAGGCTACCAAGTTCTCCACCTGCCTTACCGCAAGGCTAGCTGGTTTGAGATCTTTCCACGGTCCAGTGTCTGTCCCAGGACCGATGGCAGCCGTGCCCCTCTTCACAGGACAAAGGCCTTTCATGCCCTCAGCATCGGGGCCAACCATGGGTGTGGGCTGGGGAAGGATGATGTGGACAACGGCCTTTGTCCATTGGGAGCACCAGCCACTGGCTGCTTGAGAGCGAGTTCTGGTTGCAACCTCGTGAGTTCTGCTGGTGACTCCACGTCTCTATGGAAACCAACCCAGCTCCCCTCTGAGGGAGGAAATCCTCTGCGGCATGAGGGGGTGAGTTCATGTGTCAGCCATAGGGACCCACGACAGCTGCCATCCAAGCACACACCCTCCATGCACAGAGAGCGGCATCATGGTGTCTTCGTTTTTTTGTTTGTTTGTTTCCTTCTTTTAAAGCTCTGGCTCCTACTTCCTGGACGTTTCAATATAAGGCGTTATTAGTCCTGAAGTTCCTGCCCATCTTCATGTGTTGCTCCCCAACGCCACAGTGGACACCAGCATGAGGCTACGGCAGCAGCTAAGTGTCATCCAGGAAGCAGGACACGGGGAAAGACAAACCCAGGGGTCCACTCCCAGTCCCACGCAGCTGTGCTTGGCTGTCTCTGGGTAAGGACCAACTAGTGCTGCTGGGTGGGCCAGAGAAGCACCCAGCACCAGGCTCACAGCACCCAGGCCATCCTGACCAGCAAAGAACCAGAGGTCAGGGCAGAGGGCTGTGGACACAGGGACCCATGGATGGGTCCCCTGGCTCACAGCGCTGTCCAGGGCAGAACATCGGTGACATCTAGAACTCCTCCCCCAAGGTAACCTTGTTGTTAGGTGCCCTCAAGTCAGACTCATAGTGACCCTCATAGGGTTTTCAATGGCTGATTGTTTAGGGATTGCCTCTGGAGTGGACTGCCAGAACCTTCTCCCATAAAGGTGACTTTCGTGTTTCTAACTCTCCATCCCCAGGTATCTATCAGTGACACTAGATGTTGTTTTAAAAAAAATGTTTTATATTACAATAATCCACAAAAAAGTGAAAAGAAAACAAAGAAAAGAAAAGAAAGAAACAAACAAAGAAAGAAAGAAAGAAAGAAAGAGAGAAAGAAAGAGAAAAGAAAAAAAAGAAAAGACAGGACAGGAGGGATGCCTGTGCCCCTTCCAGCACAGCTCTGCAATCCACTTCTCAGGCGCTGCCTCCCTCCTGACCTCCCCGTAAGTCACACTTGCCCCTGGCCTCCAGGCAGAAGCTCCAGGCATGGGGAGTAGCTCTTTCACGAACCAAAAGCCATCCAGCCAGAATGACAGATTCATCTTGAGCCCCAGCCCTGGGAAAGAATGTAGACCACTGCCCCCTCTGGGCACACTCTGCCAGCCCCGAGCCCCACCTGCCAGATCACAGGGTCCTCAACTCCCCAACGAGTGAGTACCCACCACTGCAGAGCAGAGTGAGGGGCCTGGAAAGGGAGGCCACCCCTCCCAGCCCCCCAGGCAGGCAGCAGCCGGAAGACAAGAATGAGGAAGAGGCCCCACCCTGTGCCCCCCAGGCCTGGGCCGAGATTGCTCCAGAAAGGCAAATGTCTAATTTTCGGAAACACTCTTCAGAGAGGGTTGTGGGCCAGGATTCTGACTTTCACTCACAAACATCGCCACCCGATTATGGGACTTTCTATCTCCCCCAACTCAGGAATGCGCAGAAGGCAAAAGGGAAATGAAACCCGCAGAATCCATCTCTCATCCTAGACAGGGCTCTGTAAGAAGGCACGCGCGCTGACACCACTGGCCTGGCCTCCTGGCTCTTGCTCCCCCAAGGCCCCAAGGTCACAAGGGGCCCACACCTAGAGCCTGTTGGGCTGAAGGAATGAAGCCCCAACCACTGCCTGTGCCCCAGATTCTGGACCAGACACAAGCGCCCACCTCCAGCGCTCCTTTCTGGAACGGCCATTCCTGCCCCCGGCAGGGCTTCGCTCAGCTCCCAGAAAGGTCCAAAAGCAGCCGCCTCCCTGCACTGCACCCTCGGGGCTCTGGGAAGCCACCAGGGTGATACACAAGCACCCCAGAGACGATGCCTTGGTATCTAGGGGAGTAATTAACTCCTCTTCTTATTTGAAATGTGCAAGCCAGGGGCCATGCCCTGCAGCTCGGCCTCCTACAGCTCAGCCCTTGATACCCCAAAGAGCAGTGGCTGCTTCGCCGGGAGCGAGCAGTCACAAGCTCACTAAGCAGCAGGCTGGATCCCCTGCAGGAGGCTCGGAGGCCCAGTCCACGGCAGGTCGGCCCTGTGGCTGGACCAATGGAGAAACCAAGTCCCCGGGAGGGAAATTCTAAGAAGCAAGAACAGGAGGGTCCCCAGCACCCACGCTCCACTAAGTGTCAGGGTGGCATGGCCATCAGCAACACGGGAGGCTCTCTCCTGAGAAGCCTGCTCACAGACACTGTTCATTCTGGGGCTATGAGGCTCATGCTCAGCTGCTGTCTCGAATATTCCCGACCCTCCTGGAATTCCCAGCTGGTCTCCGCCCCGTCCAGCTCCAAGAGAAGCCTGCTGGAGCATTCAGGTCCAGCGGTGGCCTCCCAAAAAGACAGAGGACAGGCCCCTGCCCTCCCTCCACACACCTTCCCCAGGTTAAACCCCTCCACCCACATGACCCTACGATTTATTTAGCATCCCTTGCTCACAAATGGGGTCTTGCAGAGACCGGGCACGAGCATCCCTTCGGAACCCGAAGATCTGTGAGACCCCTCAGCCAGCCACTGGCCAGGATCAGGTGGCGCTGGCTCCCCCAACAGATGAGGAGCTCTACCTTGCATGACCAAGGCCACCAGCGGCAGGGTCATGAGCCCCAAGCTGAAGTAGCCGTGCCACAGGCAGACTCAACCTACCGAGCCCCAGCTCTCTGGGGCTGCGTGAGCCAGCGTACCCTGGAGAGCCCAGCGTGGGGGCTCACTCTTACCTAGAGTCGGGGTACTTGGTGAGCGTGGCCAGACTGCTGGTGTACATGTGGCCACCCACGTCGATGTGCACAGGCGCGTTAGATTTGGTGAGCTGAGCTGGCAGTGGAATTCCCTGGGCAGCCAGGGGGGACACAGGCGACCGGGTGAGAGACAGCCGGGACATGTTTCCTCCCTCCTGGAGACGCAAACAGGGCAAAAACCAAGAGTTTCTCAACGGCGCGACCGTGCGCTCCCTTGATGGCGAGTGTGATCACAGATCTAATCAGATCACTTCTGCTTGTGCCTGATCGCATATTCAGCTGACAAATTATGGCCACCACTGTAATTAAGTGTATTTGCATCGTTTTCTTCAAAGTACCACAGGGAGAAAGAAAGATGCTTATTAGCAACAAGAAATCAAGAAAAAAAAATTTTTTTTCCCAAGGTGTCAGCCTCCAGGGGCATAAAACAAACTGCAAAATTCTAATTAAAGGTCGCGGGCTTATGTGTTAGATGTGAAATATCCCCTGACAAACGAATCACCAATTTGTGAATTGGGATTCAGGGGTTTTTGCAAGTTTGTCTCAGTAACGAGACACCTCTAAATTAGTGACTTCCTCAGCACCTAAGGCGTTGAGTTTTGTACATGGAGTAAATTTCACATCAAATTAAAGAGCATTTTTGTTTGAAAAAATACATAATTGTACAGCCAGTCAACAGCTATCCCCTGAGTGTGGGGGCCTGATAGGAAGGATAGCCAGTGAGCAAGCACCCCGGAGAAGCGCAAAGAGGGGGTCTGGACGCTGACCCGGCCCACCCTGCAGGCTCACCGTGGTGCCGGCGCTGCCGTGTGCGTGAAGCGAGGACCCGCTCGGCCGCTCCTTGCGGTGAGGCATCTAGTCTTCCATGGCCACCCAGAGTATCTGTGGGAAGCAATGACAAAAGCAGACAGGGCTTACTCCTCTGCAGTGTGGGTGCAGGGTCTCCCCTGGAGTCTGAAATGCTTCTGATTGTCCCCTCTGCACACTCCCTGGGACCTCACACCCCCCAGGGAGCCCTTGGGGATTCCACCCACCACTGTCCTGTCTCCACACCCGACAGCAGGCGTCCAGGTCATAGCATCTCTCTCTCTCTCTCTCTCTCTCTCTCTCTCTCTCTCACACACACACACACACACACACACACACACGCTCACGCATGTGTTTCTGGGCAGCTCCATGTCTGTTAATTCAGCTAATGACAGCACTAAAACATATGCTCACCATTATTGCCCCAAAACGTTTCAAAACAAATCTGATTTTCCTGGTATTTTGGTTCAGAGCCACGTTACCAAGCGTGTCTCCTCCTCCATCCGCGGAGAACCTCATGGACCACAGCACGGGAGAGACCCCCACCCTTGTTGGGATGGAGTGCCCAAGACCTCTCTCCACCGCGTGAAGATGCAGTTTGCGACTGGCCAGACCCAGGGAAGCCTCTTTCTGGCTTCTGCACAGGGCACAGGGGTGAGGGAGACAGTGTGGGAGTCACCTCTCCCCTATGGCTCCCAACAGCAGAGAAAACCTGCCTTTGTTTGCCTAGTCTGCACCTCTTGGCTTCCCCACGGCCCCCCAGGACGGAGCCTGTGCCTAATGTATTCCAGATCCCCTTAGGATCGCACACCCTGGAGGCATCGGAGAGCTGGCCAGGCAGCAATCAGCAAATGGACCCTCCTCCCAGAGCGACTAAGGGGC